>VDFB02324545.1:0-49362 GCA_007258455.2 Sequoia sempervirens | reverse complement strand
ATTTCAAGATGTAGCAAGAAAAATAGTTGAAGTGCTCCGAGTCTAGTTTCTAAGCTACTATTTTTTTTGAAATTAATGAAGATTAAGGGTCTCAAAAAAGGGGGGGCCCAAAATAGGTCCTTTTTTAATAAAAAAATAGCATAGCGCCTAAGGGCTCCCCCCTTTTTGATTAACTTTTTTTTAGAATTTCAAAAATCCCAATGGTGAGAAATTAGCTAACACCATGTAGTTTATCCTCATTCTTTCAAATAATTTTTTTAATGAATATTTAATATTTTATGAATATTCAAAGTGGACACATCCTGGAAAGCTAAAATTTGAGCGTGCTCCCCCCTAATATTTTTGAAAACTAATTGAAAATTGATTTTTTTTTCATCATGTGTAGAATGGAGCCTAGTTTCAAAAAAATTAATATGTTTCATGTTTCGATAAACGAGTGAAAATATATCCTAAAACTAGCACATGTTGGTTTTTGACCAAAAATGGAGGCATTTACAATAGAAGCCATGGATCAAAACCTTAACTAAATAAAAATGAAAAATGAATTATATATTTAGATAGCTAAGAGAGAGTTCAATCCTATCATGGTTTTTTTTTATAAACTTGCATTTAAAGATGTGCAAATGAGATGGGGAGTACATACAAAAATATGAGGAAATTTGGCAAATCCTATCAATTAACACGTCCAAAGCAGGGAATTTGGCGAGTGCCAAATTTGGCACTCTCCAAATGGCACATCACATTTGGCGTGCACCAAATGTGATGTGTCATTTGGAGAGCACCGAATGTGGTGCTCACCAAATGACCTACTTTGAACAAAGCTTGAATTTCCCCTCTCTTTGGTTGACAACTTTGATAATGCTTAGAGTGCACAGTTTATGATTGTAGATGGATAGTTGAGGTTTTACCTTTCATACACTCTCTAACTCGTTACCCTAACTAGATAAATATTTATCCCTTTGAAGTCTCTCTCTCTTAGGTCTCACTCGTGATCTAGACTACTCTCTCTCAGTCCAATCCCCTCTCTCAGATCTCTTTCCCTCCCACCTAAGTACCTAAATAAATCTATCTCACTCCAACCCCCTTTCTCACTCTCCCTCTCTCTCTCCCCCTTTGGTATTTTTGTCTCACTCCTTTCTTAGGTCATTATATTTCTCTCTCTATCTCTATCTCTCAAGTCTCTCCCTCCTACTCCCTCTCCCTCTCTTAGGTCTCTCACTCACTCTATCTCTCCCCTTATCTCTCTCACTCACTCTATCTCTCCCCTTATCTCTCTCTCAATCTCTCTTAGGTACATATCTATTCCCCCTCTCTCTCACATAGACACACTCCTCTCTCTCCCATTCCCTATCTCTCACTCCCTCTATCTCTCTCCCACTCTCTCCCTCTCCCAGATCTCTCCCTCCCACCCCCTTTCCCCTATCTCTCTCAATAATCTCCCTCCTACCCTCTCTCTCTCTCAAGTCTCTCCCTCCTAGCCTCTCTCTCTCTCTCTCTCTCTCTCTCTCTCTCTCTCTCTCTCTCTCTCTCTCTCTCTCTCCTCCCCACTTTTCTCTCCCTCTCTCCCAGGTCTCTCCCTCCTACCCCCTCTCCTTTTTTGTATCTCTCTCTCAAGTATCTTAGGTCCTACCCCCTCTCCCTCTCTCTCTTTGTCAAGTCTCCCCCTCCTACCCCATCTCCCTCTCACGGTCACTCCCTCTATCTTTCTTCCACTCCCTCCATCTCTCCCTCCCTCTATCTCTCTCCCTCTCCCTCCCCCTCTCTCTCAAGTATCTACCTCTCAACACATCTCCCTCTCTCTCTCGAGTTCATCTCTCTCTCATGCCCTCTATCTCTCTCCCACTCTCTCCGTCTCCCTCTCTCTCAAGTCTCTCCCTCGCACCCCCTCTCCCTCCCTCTCTCTCTCTAAAGTCTCTCCCTCCCACCCCTCTATCTCTCTCCCTCTGTCAAGTCTCTCTTTGTTTCTCTCACTCACTCCTTCTATATCTCTCCCACACCCTCTCTCTCTCACTCTATGTCTTTCCATCTCTCTTAGGTATCTCCCTCCCACCCCCTCTCTCCTCCTCTCTCTCTCTCTCCCACTCCTATCTCTCTCTCACTCCCTCTCTCTCTCCCTCTCTCGGGGTCTCTCCCTAGCCACCTCTCCCTCTCTGTCCTACCCCCTTTTCCCTCTCACAATCCTCCCTCTATCTCTCTTCCATTTCCCTCCCTCTCTCATTCCCTCTGTTTCTCTCCTCTCCCTCTCCTCTCCTCTCTCTCTCAGTATCTCCCTCCCACCACCTCTCCCTCTCTTACAACCTCTATCTCTCCCTCTCTCTCTCCCTCTCCTCCTCAAGTCTCTCCCTCCCATTCTCTCCCTCCTCTCTCTCAGAGTCTCTCCCTCCTATCCTCTCCCTTTGTCGAGGTCTCTTTTCTCTCTCACTCATTCCCTCTATCTCTCCCACACCCTCTCTCTCCCTCTCTCTCCCTCCCACACCCCTCCCACCCCTCCCTCTCTCTCTCTCTCTCCTCTCTCTCAGAAATTATCTCCCCACCCTAAATGGGATGCAAGACTAACTAATCTGGAATCCTAGATCTAGGGTTTTAGAGACCTCCAAATTGGAATTTATGATGCACAATGTTGGGTTCACCAAGATGAAACAAAGAAAAATGTAATGTATGTGTGTGAAATGTAGTGTTCATCAATATGGAATGATCTAAAGGTTTAAGCACACTTACACTTTCCCTAATTTTATTAGAAAAAGAGATCTCCCAAGGATAAGATTGACTTTCAACCTTGAGGTGAGCTAACCCTATTAGGGAGGTATGCTATTTTCTTATGATATAAATGCCTCATTAGCACTTTTGGGAGATGATTTCAAATGCATTAAAAAACTAAACTATATGACCTAGCACTTGAAATGCAAAATATTATGATAACAAAAATGAAAACAATAATTTGTAGGTAGATATGAGAAGGGAATAATGGTGTGCACTTGGCCTAAAAAGTAGGTTATGATATTTGTAGGACTTGTTCACCCTAGGGTGAATGGGTCCTAGTGCAGGGGTCCGAAATCTGATTTTGTAGTCCTCAGATCCTAGATCTAAGCTTTTGATTTTTCTAGGTGTTACTATCGAAAAGCCAGAAATAAAATCTGTAGGTGAGTTTTTGTAGCTTGATAACAATGATGAAAACTTTGACAAATTTTTAAAATTTCTCCTTGGATCCAATTTTAGTTCTTCTTCAACTAAAAATCTACACATACAAAGGGAGAAGAAAAATGTTTTCTTTTTTTGGGTGAATGGGGGTTTTCCTTAGTCAAACCCCATCTTGGTAATTAAACCTTGATAATGGAATGATGATAAATGGAAGGAATTGATGAATGAATAATTCTATA
Organism: Sequoia sempervirens; assembly: GCA_007258455.2. Lineage (NCBI taxonomy): Eukaryota > Viridiplantae > Streptophyta > Pinopsida > Cupressales > Cupressaceae > Sequoia > Sequoia sempervirens. The sequence continues at coordinate 45,985 of VDFB02324545.1, read as the reverse complement.
TGTCACAACTCACCAAACCCTTAATGGTTGTCCTTAAAGGACAAAATTTTAACACATCCCTCTAAGGCTTGGATCTTGCATGAATTGGCTTGATAGATTTGCTTGATTTGATGCTTGAATGCTTGAAACCTACATCACAATGTTAGCTTGTAAACATGGCATGAACACACATGAACTTTGACATGATGATATGATTTTGATGGTTGTTGTAGATAAATGATAAATCTGCTCTTCAATGATCTTGACAATAATATTTTCTATAGGATTACTCTCATAAAGTGTGTTAGATTTGAATTGATAAAAATAACTTGTATTTATAGGTGTTTATCTAATTTCTTGAAAATTAGATTCCATGAGTTGATATTTGAAACTTGAATTTGAATCATTAAAATGCCACCAAAAACATATAAAAAATTGGGACCTAGGACTTAAAGGGGACCCATTCGCCTTTGGATGAATGGGTCCTAGCATCTAAGTCCAAGACACTCAATTTCCAAGGTTTTTAAATTAATGTTGGCAATTGTTTAATGTGCGTTTCCCTTTCAAAAATGGGTATAATAATGCTTTGGAATGCATAAATTGGTCAATTAGATGCTTAATTAAGTCTAATTAATTAAGGGGATGCAAACATAGTGTGAATTTGTAAAGGTATACAATTTTCTACACTACAAAAGCTTCAAACCCCGCACAAAATTTTGGACAATCTTGGAATTTTTTTAAGAAAATTCCATTAATGTTTTAGAAAATTCCCCAACTACCAAATCTAATTCTTGAGGCTACAAGGATGATTTTTAATACATTTTTTGACAACTACAAGTGGAAAAGTGACATCCATGTTTCATTTATTGTTTGCAGACCACATCTTTTTAACAAGAGCCATACCTAACTACCATTTTGCTACAAATTTTGTGGTGTTTTTCTGTTCTTATCCATGGATTCATTAATGTGAAGGCATGGTATGGATATCAAGGCCTTCATGAGGGAATTTCAACTTGAGTTTGGATGGACACACATCTACACCTAATTTGTAGGTTTTTTTAGCTAGGGTTCCCTGCTTAATCACATGCCCTTTTATCTTTCATAAGTTGTAAATGGATATAAGACACTTTTTTCTCATTGTAAGGGTTATTCCTAGGATTTTCTCTAGAAAAATTATGTAATATTTTCATTCTATAATTGTAAAATTGTATTTTAGGCATTTGTGTTAATAAAATCACCATTTTCACCTCTTCTCAATGCTTTTATCTTGTGTAACATTTGATACCTCTATACATGCATAAAATTTTATCATTTTGTAGGTTCAATGATTGTGCTAACTTTATGTAAGTGTTTATTATGGGTAATCTCTACCCTTTTAATCTTTTAGACCCTAGCCTTCATGCTTTCTTGGGAAACTAATGAAATAGAGAATGTGTAAGATTATTTAGTGATATTGTTGATACTCTATGCAATCACATGTAGGAAGAAACATATTTAACCTTGGTGTATAACCATATTTTCAACTTTCAACATTATTTATCTCCATTCCCTCTATGAGCTAATAGAATATGACTAGTAATAGGATTTCATATCCTAGGTTGAACCAACATATTTTCACCTAGTGTAGAGAAAGGAAGACGACCTTCTCCAAAGATCTATACTCAACTACAACATCCCACACCTTGAGGATATATTCATTATGTCATTGGAATGTTGAGCCTATGTTAAATAAGGTGCAATTTCATATGAAAACACTACCCTTGGTACCAATTTTAAACTTGAGATAACATTTGTACTCACCCATTTCTAAGTGGCAATATCACTTCTGTGACACCATATGGTTTTTTGTTTTTGCATCAAAATTGACCCACTTTTCGTAGTGTATTTTTTTCCAAGGCCTTTCTATGGTCTCTAGGTTTTCTCATTTGGGCATCCATGATCCTTATTTCCCTTTCTATGGGTAGTCAGAGTCTTTTAAGATCTATTTTGGTTTTGTCCCAAAGCACAAAGGATTTTTAACTTAGATTCATGATTAATCCAAACCCTTCAAGCTACGGCCTTCCTCAGAGCATATAATTCTTCTAGAGGATTGGCCTCATATTTATCACAAATTTAACTAGATCTAGCATAATTTTAGGGTTGAGATTCTCTTCGAAGCATATGAAAAGATAGAAATCCTGTAATTTTTTTCTAATTTTTTTTGTTGATTAGCATATCTCACTTTATTCTAAATCTATTAAATTTGTTCTAATATGGTATTATATATCTAGGTGAAAGATAATAAATTTTTACTATAAATGACTCACTTTCAAGTGCTTCTTGACCACTGGGGAAATGTCCCTTGTGCTATGACTAGAGTTCCCTTGTCTCCCTCCTCTTAGGGTTACTTGCATCCTCCTTGTATGTAGTAACAAGGATATAGTATTTCTTCTTGTGACAACCATGCTTATTTATTGTAGTTTTCTCCTCAACTTTCCATAGGAGATCATGGACAATGGGGTGGTTGTGGCCTCCTTGTTGGGACTCTACCTCCTATAGGAGGGGACTTATGGGTGACTTGTTAGTGGAAATTCTAGCTAGTTTGATTCGAACGAGTTTCATCAACTAGATATTGCTATTTTAATAGCCTATGAAAAAGAAGAAGATAACTATAAATATAAAGATGAAAAGGGTTGGGACCCTCTTGTAGATACTCTGGACCTTGCTTATGTACGGGGTAAATCAAGTGACCAAGACCCTCCTCCTCCTCATTGTACTAATATTTTTGCTTCTTAACGACTTAATTTATATGTTTTATGATCCAAGTGTATGCCTTGTATGAACTCTAGGGGCATTTTTTTATATCCACCCACCTTTTTTGTGAATATATGTAAGACATTTCTTGTATAAGTGATAATATTGACATTTATTCATTAAAAAAGTATTATTATGTATATGGATAATGATAATTATGTTTAATTTATAAATTAAGTTTTTTTCCAAATTACATTACAATAATAAGTGGTTATTTGATAAATTAGATTATTTTATAAATAGTTTAGAAGTTTATAATACTATATATATTAACCATCAACTAAGAAAAGTTTATAAATTTGTCCATTCAAAATCAATATTATATAAGAGTATTTATAGTTGAAATAACATTTATGATCAATCCACAATACAAAAAGAAATAGAATATCAATTAGGTGGTCATACTAACAAAAATAGATAATCATAGTGTATATTCAATAATGAAAGATAGATAAAAGCATATTAGAATTCTTGTCAAGTTGAGAGATCTTTGAGCTTGAATTTTCATGCTTTCCTTCAAAATTTTACAAAATGATTTTGAAGGTAGTGCAATTGCCTTTTTTTATTCAAGTCAATTTAATTTTAGTTGTTCGACAAATTAGTCATTTGAAGTAGTAAGTTACCTCTAATAATTTGAATTTCAATTTTCAAGGGGAATTCATGTTGAGAGTATGAAACATTGTAATATAATTTTTACAATAACATCACAATAAGTATTAGAGATAACATTGTGGACATAGACAAGCTTAAAAGTGCAAATTCATAGATCACTTATGGAGGAAAAGAGCAAGAAATAAATAAATGAGGCATCACTAAAGCTTGAAGACATGGGAGCAAAACCAAAAGGCATACTAAATAGACCTAATTAAATTATAAAATGGGTAAGTTAGTGATCGATAGCTAAACTTTAGGCAAAAACCAATCAACCATTTAGCACGAAGGAGCTTCCAAATTGTGAGTTGTGATTGCCAATAAATCTAACATCATTTTTTTAAAACTGTAAATTTTTATAATTTACAAGGATTAAAAATAATATTTTGGATATATATTTGATCTTTGTTACTATTAGATTAAATATTTTACTTCTATAATATTTTATAGTTTAAGGATTCCTTCTTTTATTTACCTTATTTTTTGTATTACATTGGGTAAAAAGTGATTTCACAATCTTTACCACTTTACATTTACAATAATTAGATCTTTAGGAGAACTCTCTATCATCGATGACTAATACAAGAGTATCAAAATGGTTAAGTTATGGTCTGTCGAGGACCAAGGTTCGAGGAGATGATAAAATTGTTATTTTAAAAATAAATTAAATTATTCAAGGACTCAAAACTCACCAAATTAAAAAGATATACTTGAAACAACCTTGTTTGGCAGGTTGGGCTTAAAGAGGATTCAACAAGGGTTTGAAAAAGGAAAAAAAAAGTGAAGAATCAAAAAAGGTGAATGAGGCACATAAAAATGAAAAAACAATGAAAGGAATTCAAAATTGAATCCCACAAATGGAAAAAACAATGAGTTGTTGATGGGTATCTAAACTTTAGACAAAAATCAATGAATAATTTAGCATGAAGGAATTTCCATATGAGTTGTGATTGTCAATAGAACTAACAACATTCTTCTAAAACTCTTTCCAAGTTTTATAATTCATAAGAATTAAAAACAGTATTTTGGAGATATATTTGATCTCTATTACTATTAGATTAAATATTTTACTTCTGTAATATTTTATAATCGAAGCATTCCTTCTTTTATTTACCTTATTATTTGTATCATATTGAATACAAAATGACTTCATAACAAATTATATCTAGAATAAAATTTATACATAATAAAAAATATGGCTTATTTTCATATATATTTTTAATATACTTTTTAAATAAAACAAAAAGTACGGATGTAGATAAACTGCAAGGCACGGCGAAATCTCCATTGGAGATTTATATTATTGAAGTTAGCGGAAGTACAAAGAAAAGAAAAAGTCTTGGTTCTAATTAATATTTTTTAATAAAGTTGGAACTTTCTACACATTCCCTCCACACGCCGTGCTTTATGAAATGCAATAATGTATTGGGAGTGCCACTCATGTCACCAATGAAAAGAGTTTTACCTACTTTCCAACTAGAATATAAGCAATTGGAATATTTACTTTCAAAGAGTATTCAAGTGCCACACGTTATAAAGGTTTTTTAACTACTTCCCTAAAGATCTAGTGGGGCACTATTGAAAGATGCACATTTAATCAAAAAGCAATGCATTTAATTTAGAGTGAGTGATAAATTTTTTAATAAAAAAATAAAATTTAAAAATAAAGTACATGTGGTGTATAGATAATTGATTGTTATTTTTATCATAGTTTTAATTATAATTTAATAATATTTTTTTAAAAATATTAGAAGTAAAATAAAATTTAAATTGGGTTGTTTTTAAAATTTAGTAGATCAATCTTTAGTGTCATTGGTTTGATTTTAGGTTTTCACAAATCAAAACTTTCGCATGGTTTTGACATGTTTTGCATATGTTTTGTATGGACTTAAACTAATAGAAAATTGTAACAAAGAGCTTTTTAAATTTGTCTTGTATTTGATTTTGTCAAGGCATTTACAAAAACCTTTGAGGACATTATTGAATCACTAGGATCAAGCTCTTCTAAGTCAACTCCTAGACAAACTAACTTTATGGTTTTGAGAAAAATATTAAATAGAACATGCAAAACACACAACTGATTTTATTGTAGTTGTCTTTTTTGTCCTTTACAAAATAAAAAAAATGAGTTATAATTTTTCACCTTTTAATCACTTACAAATTAATTTCATATTACATGTATTTAAATACCAAGACATATCAACAATTTGCAAAAAAATGTATGTTGGCTCATAATGGCTAGTAGAAAATGGTTGAAGCTTTAATATTTTAATTTAAAACATTAAAACATGGGTTTAATTTCAAATTCCACAATGATCCATAACTAGGGTGCTCATCAACATACTATTGTCAGGAAAAAAATATACAATTTATGAAGAAATTAAAACAAACTCAAGGTTTTTAATGAACTCCACATTTTTCTTTTTGTTTAGATACATGTTAGATTGACTTATTTTACCCAGATCTTACAAAACCCAAAATTTTCTTTATGAAATTTATATCAACATTCATAACCTAGATTAACAAATGAAATGCACAAAGAGAGATAAATTCTAGAGCTTATTTATTTCAATGAAGTCTAAGATTACATCAAATATGCTATTATAACAATAGGAACAATAGATTGAAAATGCAATACCTAACCTCACAACAACAAACTACAAATTGCTCAAACTTGAAGCAACTGAAATCAATATCTATTGAAACTCATTCACAACCTCTAAGTGAGATTGTACTATAGGATAGAAGGGGTTTCATCCTCTGATTTCTATAAATTCAAGGGTTTTGTGCTCATATCTAATTACTTGAGAAAAAATGCTCAAAATAGTTTTTGGTGAGAGTTGTTTTTGTAAAATAAACATTATGTTGGAATAATAAAAATAGCACAATATCTCCTTTAGCTTATTTTGTGACCCTGAAAGAAGAAACATGGTCACTTTGTGTTTCAAGGGTTGCACATGCCCTTAACACCAGGGTGATCCCACAATAGTGGTTTTCAAATTTTGGCCAAATTGGATATTGAAATTATTAGATAGGTTAAGATTTTAGTAATTAATTGCATCATTCAAGGATAGCCGCAAGTGCTATCACATTCGACACAATTTCTTGTGATTTGACACAAGTGATAAGAACACACCTAGGGTAGGATAGGGATTTGTAGTTTTGTGACACAATTGATAGTGTATGATGCATTCGAGGGATTTTTAACTGCATCTGTGTATGCGCGATGCAACTAACTATAATTATGCACAACTAGTAGGGCATAGCCACAATCGCATTAGGAATGACACAAATTTAGGCATGTCACAATTGATTTAGGGATTTGATGCAATCAAGATCATGCAATGCATCTGTGAAAGCATGATCATGCAATGCATCTATGAAAGCATGCAATGCATTCACCATTACGTGATGCAATTGAAAATTATGTGACGCAATTGACTACTGGAAAAGTTGCCCGAGAGTAGGATTGATTTGCTTTTATGAAGTGCAAAATTGGTTGAGGTAAGCTATTTAAGTGACCTAGTGTCTGTCATTCTAGTCACAGGTTCATCTGGATTTGATTTACACATGAGAGTCACTACCACCAGATACTTATTGGTTGCGAGACTAGTTGACTAGTGCTAAAAAGTCTAGGTTATGGCATCTTGGCTTATATCACATTACATTCATGCTCGCCATTAGGGAAAATAGGGGGATGCTAACCGCACTTGCTAAGAGATGGAATTCTGAGACATGCTCATTTCATCTGCCTACGGGAGAGGCTACTATCACATTGGAAGACATCTACAGGATCCTACGACTACTGATCCAAGGTGAGTGGGTCAAATACTATCCAAATCAGGGTTATCAGGCTTTGACCACATATTATGCATATGAGGATGTCAAGGATTTTGGGATTGACCGATATGAGATCAGATGGGAGATGTTGGTTGCGTGATATGAGCAGTTTGACTACATATTGTGCACTTTGATAGCCGGGGAGAGATGCTAGCTGGGATGATGGCCAGTGACACTTTATATGCATGGGGGCCATGTTTGCTAGCGATGGTTTTCTTTTAGTTGCATGATGGGTATGTGTAGGATCATCATGGAAAAAATAGGCCCTTAAGTGGCAAAAAAATTCAGAAAAATCAGAGTTAGGCAACTTGACGTAAAAATTTGAATAAGTTATCTATATTATTTTTAAAATATGTAAGAATATAATCTAGAGAAAATTGAATGTAGTTTCTAAACTACTTAGTTTGTTGAAAAATTAAAAAAATCTATTTGGTGAAAATTTGAAATTTCAATGCAGTAGCACTTAAATTTTAGGGAAAAAATAAGAAGTAGGTGTCTGTCTAACCACCCTAACCACAATAAAATGATAATATTTTTTTATAAGATTTTAGATATATAGAGGACTCATGTCCTAATGTGATGCATATTTTTTGTAATTTTTTCCAAGTAAATAATGATTATGAATTTTTATTACAACTTTTAAAAAATACAAAAAACTCGTATATCTGACCACCTTAACTTGACCAAAACTTCATGAAATTTTTTTTTTTTTTTAATCCTATAGTATGCAAAGCATAGAATGTGACACATGTTTTGGATTGAAAACATGTGATATCGTTTGAAAGCTATAGATTTTTTTCAATCAGCCTATCAATCAGTAATTTAGTCGTAATTTGAATAGAAAATGAATAATAATTGCTTATTAAATTCAAAGTAAAGAATAATTTATATTTGTGGAAATTTGAGAATCTCCTTTAAAAACCCTTTTCATTTCATCAATTTTTGGTAAAAAAAGTCGCCAACCACATACCCATCATATTGCCACTTTTTGGCCCATCATGATCCTACACATACCTTGATATAACATATTGACGAGGATAGTCCATGATCTGAGGAGTCACTGTTTTGATGGTTTGGGCTTGGGAGCACGTTGTGGCATTTTGTCCACTAGTTGGTTGCTAGTTGGGGGCCAACATGTTGTATGTATATATATATATAGAGAAGTAGTCACACAGACACATGTCAGGGATATTGGTTATTGGCGACATGGATTGGATACTTTGGCTAGCTTCATATGGAGGCCTTGGATGGATTGTGCTCAGTGGCCTAATGAGGATCAACATCTTCAATGGTGTCGATAGGAGAGATATCTTATTGGGAGGATTGTGCAAGCACAACATATTATTGATATGTATATGCCAGATTGGGTTTCGAGATAGTTTGGTGAGCGGTAGGGAGAGCAACGGGGTCTAGCAGTGTTCGCTCGGTCATCTAGAGAAGTGACACCATGGGGCCTAGTAATTATAATAGCTACAACTAAGTAGGCCATAGATGGATTACATGCATTATTGTGGGCATGGAGAGGGGGTCCAATAGATGTAGGCACCTCGACAGAGTATGATGCATGGTGGGCAGCGCATAGGCCTATTCCTTTGACTGATCTAGATTAGCCAACTCTAGTGGTTCGATGAGGACATGGTCCTTGGGGTAGGATATGTAGAGGGAGAGGGAGAGGAGATGGAGGGAGAAGAGGTAGTGGTCAAGGTGATGATGGAGGAGATGGTGGTAGGGGTAGGAGGCAGCGACGAAGACTATAGAGGAGGAGTAGGTCACTTTCTCCTATCTAGGAGGAGGGAGAGGAGGAGGAGGGTAGACAAGAGGAGGACATATAAGATGTGGAGGCAGAGGGAGAGAGGCCCGAGGTAGAGAAGTTCGATGTGCTAGTAGGTGTGACTACTATGGATGTGGAGGAGGTAGGGCATGAGGAGCAGCTGGAGAAGGAGGAGATGGGTGAGGAGGAGTGAATCCTACATGACTTTATTGTAGTCTAAGAGAGACACAACCCTTATCAGGGCATAGTAGGTAGAGCAGAGGAGTCTAGACTTTATTTCCACTTGCAGTGGGGCTACAGTTGATATGGTCAGAGAGGTTGCCAAGATTGGGCACAAAGAGTAGTATTATAGGAAACTCTATGAGGAGGAAGTTCCACCAAAGTGGCAGGAACCTAGCACTTCAAAGGTTGTTATTAGTGGTCATTCTTGAAGCAGGCAGTCTTAGAAAAGATCTAGCTAGGGTGAGAGCAGGGACATGGGCTTTGGAGAGCATGGTAGCACTAGATAGACCCATTTTGACTCATATATTTTAACACTTGTATTTTGTATCCATTGAGTTTGTGAGCTCTATTTTTGGGATTCATTGAGATTCTATCCCGTGACATCATTTTGAGATTATATATATGATGCATTTTTGGTGTGGACTATATGCCATGTGTTGTATTATTATGCATGATGATTTATGATTTTTATGTGATGTTTCCTATGTTATGATTCCTATGATGATGCATTGTGTGTTACATGATGTATGCATGCATGATGGTATTTTATAATGAGATGTTGTTATTGATGACGTTATGATAATTTTCTATACATGCATGATGCCTAAATACTAATGGATGCATGCAATTTCATGATTATGATTATGAATGTAATGTTCTATGATTGTGGATGATGTTATTATGTTTTGGATTATGCTTTATGTTATGATTATGTCTATCATGTATTTATGTGAAGAAATGACATGTATGAGTTATGAAATGGAAATGCATCTATATGTTATGTTAATGCAAACAAAATTATGCAAATGATATGTAAATGGATTTCTGCAAATGTGGGATGTATAGCCTATGTGAAATGTACTAATGAAAATTTCTACATGGTCATGTATGCAATTGTGTTTTTGTGTGTCACAAGACATTGTCGGAGGGTGAAAGAAGAGGGACTGTTAGATGGAAGGGGATGGATGTTAGTGCAGAGAAGAAACCTTCAATATTTTAACAAAGTACAAATAGGTGTTGTATTAATCATCATTTGGTGGAATATTACAATGGACAATAAACACCATGATATGACATAAATCGATGGTGTGGAAGGTCATGCCATTGTGTAAAACAAATAGTCACAGACAAGGAGGATCATGACTCATATGAGGAGCCTAATTGCCCTAGTCTTTTTGTCACAACCAACAATAGATAGTCATCAGAAAGAAAGAAAAGTCATGAAATTTCGTTGCTCCTCTAAATCCTATACAAGACATCCTCAAGGTGGCTAGTATCATGAAAAAAAATGAAATGACAGATGCAACCATATTTAAAGACAGTGTTTTCCATATTTTTTTCCAAGAGTGTTTTTGGATGTCAAGATTATTAAAGTCGAGAAGTCAATGTTGACGAAGCCTAGTTTTTTGTCAGGTAGGCTAATGTTTGATAAATATCGAGAAGCCAAATTTAGAAAGGACACATATTGAATAGTGTCGATGTTGGGAGTGCTGATCCCCAATGTTGATAGGATCCCCAAAATGCCAACTGATAGTGTCAATGCTCAAGAAAGACATATCCTAAAGAAAAATAAGTGACAAGGGTCATTCCCCAAAAAGACATCATAAGAATGACCAATATTTGACAACTTGACATTGTTATTATAGTTTGACCAAGTTTGACTAGATGATCCAATTAACTGCGTGCCACATTTGAAGTGTCAATTTGGTTGAATTGTTTGTTGAATGGTCACCTAGATTTGTTTAAGATTTGTCTGATTTAGGGTGTTACAATGAGACAAAGACTAACTTGATAGACCTTAAGGGACTAGACCTAGGAGGCCTTGGGGGCTCATCGATGATGGCCTTGCTTATGTTATACACTCAGAGACCATGTAGTTTGATAGAGATTGGACTGGGATTCCCCTTTATTGAAAACTAACTGATGGGTTTTAACTTGACTTTATGGACCCTAAAAGATCAACCTAGGGGGGCCTTAGGGGAACATCGATGATGGCCTTGCCTACATAGAAAATGCAGAGACCTCATAGTTCGACTAATGCCATGATCAAGGATGACATATTTTAGTGACTGACATGACTGACTTGGAAAAGACCAAGTAACTTGCTTACTAGGCTCAAACAACCATCTGATATTAAAAAACTAAAATACAAACTTAGGTGGTCTCAGGGGTACATCAAATGATGACCTTGCCTACATAGCAAATGTGTAGAGACTGCGTGGTTCGACCATTCGAACTATGACTCAAATTTGACTGATTTTGACTCTGTTTTTGGGATTTTTGAAAGTTATTTGGATTTTTTTGTGTTTTTCATATTTTTTTGATTTTTTTGGATTTTTGACAATGTTCTGATTTTTTTGGCTTTTGTTGAATACTTGATTTTTTTGGCTTTTGTCGAATATTTTTTTGTTTTGGATTTTGGACATTTTGTCATATACAAGACCATGTGTGAGACCCACTACAATCAGGTGATAAGGGTGCTACCCCCCAGGGTCCAGGAATAACCAGGATGAATGAGACAGAATGGGACTTGCCCAGGATGAAAGGTGGATGATGTATGAGGAATGATGTCAACTGTTGTCAGCCATGGAAAGAAATAGTAGGACTTTATGATGGATGTTGTGAGAATGTTGAAGACTAGGTATTGATAGGTTGATTGAAAAGCATCTATAGCTTTCAAACCATATCACATTTTTGAATCCAAAAATGTATCACATTCTATGCTTCACATACTATAGGATTAAAAAATGAAATTTGAATTTCATGAAGTTTTGACCAAGTTAAGGTGATTAGACATATGAGTTTTATATTTTTTAAAAGTTGTAATAAATTCATAATTAATTATTTATTTGGAAAAAAATAGAAAAAAATATGCATCACATTGGGACATGAGTCCTCTACTTATATATAAAATATTATAAAAAAATATTATCATTTTATTGTGTTAGGGTGGTCAGACAGACACCTACTTATTTTTTCCTTGAAATTTAAGTACTACTACATTGAAATTTCAAATTTTCACCAAATATATATATATATATTAAACAAACCTAGTAGTTTAGAAACTAAATTAAATTTGCTACAGATTCTATTCTTACATATTTTTGAAATAATAGAAAAATTATTCAAATTTTTACGTCAAGTTCCCTAACTCTATTTTTTCTAAAATTTTTGCCACTTAAGGGCTTGTTTTTTCCATGATGATCCTACACATACTCTATTCCTATCATCAATCAATCCCTTCATGGAGACCCTTAAGGAAGGGACTTCAATGTCAATGGGATTAATAGATTTGGATCCAAAGAACAAGGCAAATGGAGTGGCACCCATAGGTGTGTGGGTGCTAGTGCGGTAAGCCCATAGAGCAAGGTTAAGTTGGAGATTCCAATCACGACCAATATCATTGATAGTATTCTTAAGGATTTTTATTATTTTCTTGTTGGATGCCTCAGCTCGGCTACTACCTTGTGGATAATATGGCATGGAGAAATAATGTTGAATATGGAATCACTCACAAAGCTCAAAAACACCTTTGTTTTTAAAAGGATGAACATTGTATGTGATGATGGATTGGGGAACACCATACTGGCATATGATATAATTAAGAATAAATTTGTAAATTTGTTTACTAGTTATGTAAGTGATAGGAATGGCCTTAATCCATTTCATGAAATATTTAGTTGCAACAATAATGAATTTATGGCCGTTGGATGAAGTGGCATGAATCTGACCCATGAGGTTGAGTACCCATTATGCAAGGGGCCAAGGGGAAGTGATTGGTCATAGTTCTTGTGTGGGCACATGAATGAGGTCATTGTGTACTTGACATTGACGACACTTTCGCATAAACTAAAGAGCATCTTTCTCCATGGTTGGCTAGTATTACCCAAGTCTCATGATTTTCTTGGCTAAGGTTGGGCCACTCAAATGGGATCCACATATACCTCATGTACCTAATGTAAGGTTGTTTGTGCTTCATATGTGTTGAGACATCAAAGGAAGGTATTGTAAAATATGTGTCTATATAGGTTGTCATTGATGATGGTATAGCGGGCAACTTTATGAATGAAGGACTTTTGTTGGTTATTGGAAAGGGCTAGTGGTAAAATTTGGGAATGTAAGTAATTGTATATGTTCTGATACAAAGGGGAATTAGGACCAACAAGTTCACAAACCATTTTAGACTTAGGAATGTCATAGGTAGGAACCAACAAATATTCAACTAAGAACTCAAATTGTGACAAATTATTAGGGATATCCAAGAGAGATCCAATTGTGGCCATATTGTCGGCTACTTTGTTTTTGTACTCAAGGAATCTTCTCAAAAGTGATCATATGTAAGTATGAAAGGAAACTATCCACCATGTGTTTGTAAGACATTAACTTCTCATCCTTGGTGTCATAATCGTCATTGACTTGGTTGATATCTAACGAAAAACACCAAAAACTAGGAGTTCTTCAATTTTCCACTTAACTGCCATTCGAGTCTTATCAACAATGCTTCATATTCGGTGACATTATTAGTGCATGGAAATATGATGCAAATGATTTTGGAATAAAATCTCCTTGAGGTGTGATAAATAATATGTCTTCTCCTAAACCATGACTTGTATGGGACCCATAAAATAAAATTTCCAAGGTAATCTAGGTCCTACATGAAATATAGATTCAACTAGAAATTAAGCTACTAATGGGTGTGTTAGCCTCCTACAATGATTCAATAACTAGGCCTCATAGCCATGACTCAAAGATTGAACATCTAACCTAAATAGCTATCTCAATCATCATGAAGGTGTATTTAAATTGTCAACCCAAGGATGTGAACTTGAAATGGGCCAACATAGTATGTGCACTAGGAATTCTTAAGTAGCCATTCCTAGTCTATAACTAAGAAACACAGTACTGAAAGTAAATTGGTTGAAAAGGAAATAAAGAAAATGTTGAACATCAACCAACAACTATGTTGAACAAAAATGCATAACAGGAATATAAGATTTGAGAAATAACTAGGAAACTACTCTATCTGATTTGGATGTAGGAACAAACATAGAATGGACTTCTAGTGGTTGTAGGAATAGTCGATGCCAAATTTCAAACTAAGTACATAACAAGAAATTATATCTAAACTAACTACTCTAAAGAACGGGTTACTCACCAAGTGGTCCCCCTTAGATGAGTATCCCCTAAAACTAATACAAACTCAAATGCTTAAACTCAAACTACCATCTCATTCATTGAAAAATGTATAAACAAAGTAGTAGCATAGTTGTATTGAAAAGTGGATAATTCTTAATACATCCTCAATATCATCTAACAACAACAATCAAGAACTAAGAACCTCCAGAATCTCAGAACCTAGAATCCAACATCTTCTTTTAGCATCCTCAAGAAGAAGATTCAAATCCTTATTTATACAACTAGCTAAATACAAAAGTCGACTCCCACTAATTAAGAGGATGCCATTTAGGGAAAATGTAGAAAAGAGTGGAAAAGTGGTTACATTTATAGGGAATCCAGTCATAAATGCATTCCAAAACATGGATTTAGTGTTGCAATAACACCTGCAATTACTCAATGCCATAAATACAAGGTGGTTACAATTGATTGTTGTGGGGAATCCACTGTCGTCGTCCTTCAATTAACTCCTTTGAATGATTTCCCTGCATGATCATCTGACGGTTTCCTTTCTCAACTTAGCATCCACAAATTGTGTCCTGTATAGCAATGTTAGTAAGCATAATAATTGCACATCCACAATCACCTTAAAGAACATTCATCAACCATATGCAAAATAAACATAGATATTCCACATAATATGTCAATGTCATTAAAACTTCAGAGAGATAGGGTTAAACCCAATGTCAATGGTTTGAGGGAAACATTATGCAAATATTAACACTTGACTACTAAAGTTCATGACATTGCTAGCAAATAGACTATAGATTCTACCCAAAATTTGACCAAAAACTAGGCTCATCATTCCCCCCCAACCTAACATCTTTCTAGTCCTCCAACAATGGAAGGGCTATTCTTTTGTTTGGTCAAAACTTTGAAGTTTGCAACTGCAAGTTGGCCAACATCTGTCTTAGCAAAGCGTGAGTCTGGATCCAAATAAAATCCTCCCAATCTATCAAATATAATCCATCTTTTCCTTTTTGTAGCAATATCATATTGGTAGAATCTATAGTTCGATATTGGCCATATGAGAATGGGTGGCTAGGAAGTCATGGGAAGTCAAAATCTGCCCTTTGTTCTACCAATTTGGATATACCTATCAATTTGCTTCAATGTTGTAGCATAATTGTGAATAGAATGGGGGTCAACTTGTTTTAACTCATTTGTTAAACTATTCCATCGTTGGGCTAGGTATCCTCTTACAAGCTCCTCTTTTGCTGTTGCTTTGACCTTATATTCAGTGTAGACAACTTTAATCCAGGGCATGATTATGTTACCATAGCTTGGTCTGAGAAGCATCCTAAGCCATTCTCTGCGAATATCCCTTGGTTGGCTTGACTTAGCCCTAATGGCTAAGGGAATGTTAGATTCCATTTTCTTATAAGCATTTTTTTGCTCACCCCAATTAATCTTGTTTTGGACCCAAGACATAAATGCTCACAGCTGAATATCCCCAACATATAGCAACGGGTTCCAATCATGATCCTACATGACAAGATAATTGTGTAAATAGAATTCATATAATAAAATTTTCATCTCAGGGGAAGCAATCTTGAAAGCATTGAAAAAATTGGTAGGAGTTTCAATGGAAGGTTTTAAATCTAAAATAATTTTTGACAACTTGAAAGAGAGATATTTCTCTTTCAAGTGTAGGGCATAAACCCTTGGAGGAGCTCTGTATTCTAAAATTTGTGGCACCAGGGTCACAATGTCATCTACTTTCTTCTTTAAAGTAGCAATCTCCTCATTTTTCTCCTCAATAACCTCATCCCTCTCTTGGATTTCCTTTTTCAGTCTCTTCTCTTGTTTCCATTCTTCCTCCTTCCTTTCTATTTCTTTCTATAAATATAAAATTGATGCATGAACCCTAAAATCAGGGGTATTATGAATTCCTACCAGTGTCTTTGTTGATGTCTTCTCTCCATATAGTACTATCTGCATGCACTCAGGTTGTCAAGTTGTCTTTGGTTGTAGGGGTACTATTTCTTCGCCCTGTTCTTGCTGTAGGACCTCTTGTTCCTATTCCAAGTTTTCCTCTGGCTCTTGTTGTGCTTCTTGTTGTGGCTGCAGGAACTTCTACTCATGTTCTTGATTTTTCTATAGGAACCCCTACTTAGCCTCAAACTCTTCTATGATATTAGCAAGGTCTGCTAGTGTTATGTTTGCTTCTCTCATAAATATATCCTCTTCTTTTTCTTCAACATGCTCTTGTTCCATTGGAGCTTCAATGTCCCCATGTGATGTTTCACCATGCCCAAGGATTTCTTGTGAAGGCATACAAAAATTTGGCCTAGCCAGTTTTGACTTCCTAGGGGTGCTCTTATGTTTTCCCTTGGCTACAGGATGAATAGGGTCAACCTTTCTCTTCCTAGCACTCGACACCTCTTTCTCTACAGGATGTGTTGGGATTTTTATTTTTCTTTTCTTGTTTTATCCTCTTTCCTCTATGCTCTAGTTCTCATTAGGGTTTGTAGGGGGACATCATCATCAAAATTAGATGAAGCTTTTTTTGAATTCTCTATTTTAGAGGAAGTAATGTTTATGGCTTCTTCTGCTACTGCTAGAGGATTCATACTAGAACTAGCACCAAAAGTTGAAATACCAGGGGTGGCTTCAGCTATGCTTAATCTTCTACTAGACCTACAAGATTGAGGTATAGCCCTAGGTGGAAAATGCTCAACATTGAAAAAATATTCCTGATTATAATTTTGACCAACTTTGATAAACTCTTCCCAGGTCATTCTAGATACATCATGCAAAGATTTCTTAACCAACAATCTTATCAAGAAATGGTGGGAGATAGAGTTGTCCCTACCTTTTTGTGTTTTGGCTGCCATGATGGAGAGAAGACTATACAAAACATTGGTCATGTTCATCCTTCTTTTGTGCCTCATGTGGCTCAAGAGCTTGAAATGCATCGAATACAGGTTTGACAAACGCCCTTCACAGGTGATATACCTTATAATGTAGATAGCTACCTGATTCCATGGTTTAGGCAGAGACATTCTTTTTGCACCCTACTTGTCAATGATAATTGGCAGGTCGCCTTGTACTATGAATTCTACTTTGGTCAACCTAGCATCCCTAGATGCAAGGTAATTCTTGCCATCAACTGGTAACCCTGAAACCTCAACAGTTCTCTCCTTAGTTGCCACAAATTCTAACCCTTTTACTGTGGCTTTTCCTTCAGAGAATGTTTGAGCAAATTTGAGTGCAATGCCTTTGTCAAAACCATCTAGCTTCATGAAATAATCAAACCATCCAAAGTGTTGAAATTCTGCCAAGCATTATACGTCTTGCAAAAAAACGTCATGAATAGAGGGATCATTCCAAATTAAGACACCTCCCATTGTCTAAAATCACTGTTACTCTGCAAAATTTCCATCCTTTGCAATTTTTGTCTGAAATCTAACACCTTCTTGCTAAATTTTCATTGCTAGTGTTGACTAAATTCCTTCTTTATCTCTATTTTTACCATTTATTGCTTATAACTCAATACTACAAGAAGATAATTATGGAAACAAAAGGGTTATAAATGAGAGTGATAATGGAAAGAATTGGTAGCTTAGTTAACGTCACCTCACACATGCGAGCTAGATTTTCAAATTGGCTCATTTAAATTTTCTGACGTAGCCAAATTATGATTTGACATGTAGGTAGTATATTTGCATTTTTTTTATTCCCCCCCAACCTAAATTTGGACATGTGTCCACACATGAGAGAAGGGAGTGGTGATTTGACAAGAAGTAATGACATATTATGTAATCACCTATAGTAACGTTCTATGATTAAATAAATGTAATTAAAAGTTAATTAAGAGATGAGAATTATTGCATACATACTTGAACATGCGAAATATGTGTTGCTAAGATTGTGGAGAGAAAGTACCATTTTGCATTTTTTCAAAATAATTGAGCAATTAATGAAGGTGACGTGAAGTGAAGTGAGGCAAAATGAAATGATGGAAGAGAGTGAAAGGTGACACAGATGGATGGATGGGAAAATGGGTGAAGAAATGAATTTCCACTAAAGTGGGAATATTTATTATGGAAAGTATGTATGTTAATTTAGCCAAAAGGTGGGACGCTAGGTCAACCACTTTTAGCTGTAGGAAGCTCATGAGATGAACACAGGGTGAATTGTTGTAGGGGCTCTTTTTTAGAAGTTGGATCATGATATAATTTGAGATGATGACCATTGAAAAGTAACTTGGGTCTGATAGGGTCAATGGTTGTGAGCTAAAAAACTCCATTAGGAAATACCTCAACAACTTCACACAGTCCTAGCCACCTTGTCTATAGTTTTTCTGCAAGTGAGTCCAAAAATTGATCAATGAGAGGCAAAGGAAAATGATCCTTCTTAGTGGCAGCATTAAATTCCCTATAATCAACACAAAATCGCCATCTTCCTCCCTTCTTCGAAACGATCACTAATGGAGACACCCATTGGCTGTCTAAACTAGGATAGATAAATTCATCATCTAACAATTTTTGCAGTTCCATTTTAACAATTTCTCTCAATGTAGGGTTGATTCTTCATTGAGGTTGCCCTATTGTTTGACAATCATCTCTAATGTAGATCTTATGAGTGCAGAGCTCAGGATCCAGTCCCTTCACATCATGATAGTCCCATGCAAATACATGCTGAGGAGGCTTCAATAAGTTTGTTATTGTAGGAACAATGTCTATAGGAACAATGGTTGTAGGAATAACATCTGCAGGAAGAATGTATGTAGGAATAGTGGTTGTAGGAAGAATAGGAAAAAGTGTCATTATAGAAGTAGAAGATGATGCTTCCTCCACTTCATGATGGTTCTTAATTATACTAAATAACACTTCATCTTCATGTTGAAACTATCAGAAAGGAATTCTATCTAACATCATGGGATGGGCCACTAAGTTAATTTCCTCAGCCTCTTCACCAACTTGTGGCCATGCAGGATCTTCTTCATTATGGGTTGGCTGATCAAGAAGATAAAGAACAAGATTTTTAGTATTCCTACCATTAGAAATAGTCACATCACCTGGTCAAAACCTAATATAAGCATTTGTTGTTGCTAACCATGGCCCTCAAAGAATGATAAGATATCCTTTTAGGGTGGCCTTAGGAGAGAGAGTCACGAAATCTAGTGGATACTCCCAAGAGTCTATAATTAGCACAAGTTCCTCTATTATGCCATCAAGCTTAATAGTAGAGCTATTAGCGAGTTGTAGGACAGTAGGAGTAAATCTCATGCTTGCAACATTTAGTTGCTACATGATGTCCTTAGCTCCCACATTGATTGTTGCCCCCAAATACATCAGGGCACTCTTTACTTGGATTTCGTTGATAACAACTGCTATCATAGGACTGCCTAGGTCATTATACTTGGGAATAGTCACTTTTCCCAACATGATATTAGTGAGTTGTCCCATCACATGGACTGTAGTCAGGTCTCTCTTCTTCCTACCTAGCTTCTTGGGGCAAGCTTCCTTGATTGCTTTGTTGTAGATTGGAACATTTCTTATGGCTTAAAAGAGGGGTATCTGAATACATATATGCTTTAGCTAATCTAAGATGTCAAAATTTGTATCTTCTTTGTCTCCTTATGCTTGACAACTTCCAATTCTTGAGGAAATGGTAGGTCTTGTGTAGTCTTCCTGGTTGGAACTGGTTCAGGATTTTTAGGTATAGTTGGTTGAACAGTGTCATTCAAAGGTTCCTCTTTCTCTTCCATAGGTAGCTCAATGATGGTGGGTGTGGAAGGAGTTGGTAGGATGTCACTTACACTCACAACATATGCAGGGAATTGATTTGAATCAACAAAATGCACTAGTTGATGTTGTGGTGTGTTATTTGGGTTGGGTGTGGGTTGATCTAGTAGCTAAGTAGGTTTGGGTGCATTGGAGCTTGAATTAGTAGGTGGAGGCATTATATAAGGTTGTTGGGATTGAGAAGATGGCTGCATGCAACTGGTTGTTTGGTCTAGCCTAGAAAAAGATAGTAGATCTAGTAGCATACCTTGTCTTGGAACCCAAGGTTTCCTTTGTGCAACAAAGTAGACTTGATCTTCCTCAATCTGAATTGGTTTGAACTCAGATGGAATCTTCCTATCAATGTTAGCTACCATCTTGCATCTACAATCCTTCTTCTTTTTTCTGCAATGAAGGAAGTATCCTATCAACGTTGCCTCTGCCTCCTCATGTGTGTCTTTGGCCTAAAGTGTATCCAGCTGAGTAGCTGGATCATTTGTAATATCCTGCTTGAATTCTACCAACAAATTAGTAATATCCATCCTTGAAATCCCATTGGTAGATGACTTACCCACCGAAGATTGGTAAGTTCTCTCTTTCTTTGAAGCTACTCTGGAATTGTTTTGACATATTTTCTTGATATCTTCCCAAGGAACTTGAGTGATATCTCCTCCTTCTATCAGGTCTAAAGCATCAGTGTAACTCTCATTGATTCCTTTTAAGAAAATAAGCTTTTGTGATTCTTCATTGGGTGTATGGTGTGGAGATTTTTTCAAGCAAAATAGAAACCTTGAAATGTAATCTTCTAGGCTCTCCTCTTCCTTTTGCTACATCCTAAGGAGATCACCTCCTTTCATATCACTACCCCAACAATATTCCTTGTATTTTCCAAGGAACTTTGTCTTCATTTCCTCCCAAGTCTCCATTGTGTCTCTTCTTAGACTCATAAACCATCTTAGTGCAACTTCTTTTAGAGTGGTCGAAAATAGCTTAAGTCTAGGCTCATCAGTGGAATAGTCATAACTCTAATAGAGCATGTCAAACTCAAAAAATAAGGTATCACCCATGTCTTCTTGATGGATTCTACGGGAAAAAGGGTTTATCAATCTAGTTTTGATCTTTAGTGGAGGCTTCAAAACTTAGTCAAATCAGGATATGCATTTGAAAAGGGAAATGCTTCCTCTTTCTTCTTATTTTCTAGGTAGATTTGGAAGCTCAACTAGTTGAAATGGATCAGGATCACTCCTTTATGCATATGGTATCAACTCAACATCAAGTAACTCACACAAAGAATGAGAAAAAGAATATCAAATCATTACTTATCTAAGTAAGGGGGTATTCTAAGAACAACTCAAGAGAAGTGTTGTGGCAGAGAAACTATCAATGACTCCAAAGGACTTCCTAGCTTGACACCATCCCCCGACAATGGCGCCAAAAAATGTCAGCCTCCTACAATGATTCAATAACTAGGCCTCATAGCCATGACTCAGAGATTAGACATCTAACCTGAATAGCTATCTCAATCATCATGAAGGCACATTTAAATTTTCAACCCAGGGAAGTGAACTTGAAATGGGCTAGCACAGTATGTGCACTAGGAACTCTTAAGTAGCCATTCCTAGTCTATAACTAAGAAACACAATACTGAAAGTAAATTTCTTGAAAAGGAAATAAAGTAAATGCTGAACATCAACCAACAACTATGTTGAACATAAATTCCTAACAAGAATAAAATATTTGAGCAACAAAAATGAAACTACTCTCTGATTTGGCCGCAGGAATAGACACAAAATGGACTTCTAGTGGCTATAGGAACAGTCGATGCTAGATTTCAAACTAAGCACAAAACAAGAAATAATATCTAAACTAACTACTCTAAATAATGGGTTACTCACTAAGTGGGCCCCCTTGGATGAGTATCCCCTAAAACTAATACAAACTCAAATGCTTAAACTTAGACTATCATCTCATTCATTGAAAAATGTATAAATAGAGTAGCAACATGGTTGTATTGAAAAGTGGATAATGCTTAACACATCCTCAATATAATCTAATAACAACAATCAAGAACTAAGAACCTCCAGAGTCTCAGAACCTAGAATCCAACATCTTCTTTTAGCATCCTCAAGAAGAAGATTCAAATCCTTATTTATACAACCACCTAAATAGGGTGGTCAACTCCCACTAACTGAGAGGACGCCATTTAGGGAAAACACAAAAAATAGTGGTAGAGCAGTTACATTTGTAGGGAATCTAGTCAGACATGTATGCCCAAATGTGGACTCAACACTGCAGTAACACTCGTAATTGCTCAATTCCATAAATACAAGGTAGTTACAATTGAACATCATGGGGAATCCACTATCATCATACTTCAATTGACTCCTTTGAATGATTCCCCTGCATGATCATCTGATGGTTTCCTTTCTCAACTTAGCATCCAAAAATTGTGTTCTACATAGCCATGCCATTACGCATAATAATTGCACATCCACAATCACCTTAAAGAACATTCATCACCCATATGCAAAATCAACATAGATAATCCACATAATATGTCAATGTCATTAAAAATTAACAGAGGTAGGGTTAAACCAAATGTCAATGGTTTGAAGGAAACATTATGAAAATATTAACACTTGACTACTAAAGTTCATGAAACTGCTATCAAATGGACTATAGATTCTACCCAAAATTTGACCAAAAACTAGGCTCATTAGGGTGATCATCTTTTGTGGGCGCATCAAAAAGTTGATCTGGTATGACCTATCCTTTTATTGCTTTGCATTCCACATACTGTATGTCATATTCGCTAAGTATCTTGACACATTTTTTCAATTGTCCTATTAATCCTACCTGACTGAGAAGGCACTTCAATGGATCTATCTTAGCCACTAATTTATTTTATGGTTCAACATATAATATCTTAATTTTTGAGTAGAAAATAATACTGTGAGGCATGCATGTTCAATGGAAGTATAGTTGAGTTCATACCTAACCAAAGTGCAACTGATGTAATATATTTCTTTCATTTTCCTCATGGTCGTTCTATGTGAGTAATGCCACCAATGTGGAAGTGGTTGCAGAAATATACAATATCAAAGGTTTCCCATCAATAGGTGCATTAGGACTAGCAGTGTCAGAAGATAGTCTTTGATTTGTTGAAAAGTAGCTTGAAACTTGTCTGTCCAAACAAAGGGGATTCCCTTGCATAACATATATTTGAATGGTTGACATTTATTAGCCAACTACACAATGAAATTTCTGATGGACTGCAATCTTCCTTGTAATGTTCTAAGCTCACTGATTCCTTTTGGTGGAGGCATATCTAAGATTGCTTTTCCCTTAGCTGGGTCAACCTCAATGCCCTGGTGAGAAACTATGTACCACAGGATTTTACCCGAAGTTACGCCGAAGACAAACTTCTTAGGGTTGAGATGAACCTTATACTCTTCCATCCTTTTGAAGATTTTGTCTAGCACCTTTAAGTGATCACCTCATTTAGGGATTTTTCCAAGAGATCATCAACATATTCCTCCATTAATGTGTGCATAAGATCATGAAATATCATGTTCATAGCTCGTTGGTAAGTGGCACCTATGATCTTCTATCTAAAAGGCATGACATTCCAACAATCTGTCCCCCAGGGACACATGAATGTCATTTTATGTTGATCTTCTAGGGAAATACAGATCTAATTATATCCTAAGAAACCATCCATAAGAGATAACATATCATACCCTATTGTGAGATCCACTATGATATCTATATTCAGGAGTGAAAAAACATCCTTTGGGAAAGCTCTGTTCAAGTCTTAGAAGTCTGTGTAGATGCGGATTTGACCATTCAGTTTGGTGATAGGTACAAGGTTCGATATCTAGTTGGCATAATCTTTAGATCTTATGAAACAAACATCGAATGAATTTTTGAGCTCATCTTTTACGAGCAAGGTGATATTTGGGTACATTTTCCTAAGTTTTTGTTTTATTGGTTTTGCATATGGAATTCAGGGAAAATGATGCAAGACTAACACAACATCTATTCCTGCATATCGGCATAGGACCAAGCAAAGTTGACCTAACATTCTGTGAAGAAATCTTCAAAGTCAGGTCTTTCCTTGTCTGTCAACGATGCTACAAGGAGAATCATTTTGAAATTTTTAGGTGTGCTTGTATTGACTTCTATGGTATCTTCAATTAGCATGGCTTATTTCTCTTGAGTAACAGGGAGAAAGTCCAACCCTCGATCCTTAGGCACCTCAAAGAGGTTTTCACCCTTAGATACATCCTTTCTTTTTACTATTGTTTTGTCAGAAGGTCTTGTAGTTTTTACCTAAAGACATGTCCTTTCTTGTTTTATTTTTATTACTTTTGTGACTAGAGGGTTGAACAGTCTCTCTGAAATACATCACAGAATCAAGATCTATAGTAAATCCAACTTTATGGTCCCCACTCTATTATTTTTCATAGTCAAATGAATTCAGCTATGGGTTTGTCATTCCCAAAAGTGTCCATGTAGGCGGGCC
This sequence comes from Sequoia sempervirens, assembly GCA_007258455.2. NCBI lineage: Eukaryota > Viridiplantae > Streptophyta > Pinopsida > Cupressales > Cupressaceae > Sequoia > Sequoia sempervirens. The sequence continues at coordinate 21,297 of VDFB02324545.1, read as the reverse complement.
TTATTGATCCCAATCAATGAGTTGTGGATAGATGAGGGAAATACCACATCAGTATTAGTGAAAGGTGAATATGATGTTGAGAGCATGTAAATGGATGCCAAAAGGATAAACATAGACATATCATCTGGATCCTAGGAGGATTCTATCCAATCTTCGCCCTCAATGATCTCTGGTAAATTAGACTCATGGGAGAGGTTGGGGTTTGGGAAGAGCAAGTCAGAAGTGTCAGGTGGCGGATTAGGTTTTTCATTGTTGTGGGGATCATACACCCAAAAGGTTCTTACCTAGGCCTCTCTATTCATCAGGATTTTAGAATTTTCATTAGAAGGATCCCATAGTGAATCAATTTTAAACTTTTGTTTGAATATTTCCTCAAAAGAAGGCTTGCCTAGTTCTCAAAATGTTTCCTCAATATCATAGTCACTAAGGGATTTATCAAAACCATATTCCAATTCATGAGAGTCAGTCTCGGTATAGGATTCATTAGACATCTCGACATTGTCATAAGTACTTACACCCTCAGTTGAAATCACAAGAGTACGCGGAGCACCAATCTTGATTGGATTAGACCCTAACCCTAGATTCTTTGGTCTTTTAGGTGGCATTAAGGGTTCTCTCATTCCATTTTTTTATACCAAGACCACTAATTCCATCATAGCCTTTTTCCTTCATTATCTCAAAGCCTTTACCATTTGTTGTATTGGTAGTGGTGGTAGATTTTCCTCACCTTTGTAAATCCAAGTTGAAATATCATCAATTTCTTCTTTGTTTGCCTCTCTCCATTTTGTGAAGGTGGTGGTGGGAGGAACTTTAAATAAAATTTTGGGTTCTAGTTTGATTCAAGGTCTGTCGTAAATATTAAGAGACTTGGGTAACTATGAGATGCAGTAAGAGGTTTGCAGTTTGTACTCTCTACATCCTGTGTCCTAGATCTTGAGGTTTTGATCAGCGATTGGAATGATGGAAGTGGATGGTATGGTGGAGGTCCAAGTAGTGGAAGTGGATGACTTGTTAAGTGTAGATGGATTGACGTATTGGGATGAGGTGGATGTTGAAACTTCATGATTAATAGGCACATGATGTTTAGAAATACCCCTTAAGTTGGTACAATATTGAAAGGGGCCTGGATCACCAATTATGGTAATATCAGTGTTGTTATAGGGAAAATTCAAACATTGGTGATATGTGGATGGTACAATCTTCAATGTGTGAATCCAAGGTCACCAAGGAGGATGTTGTAGGGTAATTCAAGATCCAGGACCTGGCATGTTGTTTCTATGATTTCTGGCCCAACATGAATAGGGAGCATGATAATGCCCTTATAATAATGCTCCTCATCATCATAAGCTTTGATTACAATGATTTTAGTGGCATCTACACATGCATTAGAGAAGCCTAACACGTTGACCAATTTTAAGGAGCATATATTTAGTCTAGCTCTACCATCTACTAGGACTCGTTTGACCTTGTGTTTGTGAATGAAAACTTCAATGTGTAATGCATCATTGTGGTATGGCTTAGGCATGGAGTAATCTTAGTTTGAGAAAGTGATTTCATGGGAATTGTCCAAATATATGACCATGGATTCAAAGTAGCTGGCATCATTGTTGGTGGGGATTGAAGTCTCTTTTAAATCCTTATCAAGGATAGCTTTATGTGTAGGAGAGATGCATAAAAATTCAAGTATGGAAATCTATGCAGGGGTTTTACCCAATCGATCAACAAGGTTAAATTTTCCTTTAGGCTACAAAAATTATGTAGAAGGGATAGGTATCATGATTTTGGCTTGGTGAGTGGTGGCATTGCATTCAGGAGGCTTTTTGATGGTGATGGTATTGACATATTCATTGGCAGCTCAAAGGTGATTGATTATAGGCTCACTCGATTAATCAAAGGCAACACGAGTGTAGTTATCCTGGTTATTAGTCTTTTGACTTGACGAGGAGGGATTTCCCAAACCATGATCTTGTAGTGGATTCCTATGAATGGTATGGTCAGTATTGGAAGAGTATTGTTGACCATTAAATTCGATGACACTGTTCTCAATTAGATCTTGTATGATGTTCCTCAATTGTTTACAGGATGATGTTTTATGTTATTTTGCTCTATGGTAATCACAGAAGGAATTTTCATCCCACCGTGATGCTTTAAACTATCCTAGACCATATGCTTTAGGTTATTACAATGTTATGATGTTAGACTAGATGAGCTTCTTGAGGACCGCTTTAATAGGTTCTCCCAAGGGGGTGTATGTGTGTCATTTTGGGAAATGTCTAGTTTGTCTTTGTTGACCTTGGTATTGGTTTCTTTGAATGACATTTGTAGTAGGTGTCAGGATAGATGGGGGAGTGTTTTGTGGTTGATATCCCCTAAGTGTGATTATAGAACTGGTTTTATTCACCGCTTTAGTGTCAACAACACTATCATTTGTAACATGTTTGTTTTTGGCCCAATACTTGTTCTTATCATTGGTAATGTTCATGTTTTTGTTCTTGCTAGGGTACTTAAGCTTTCCTTGTGTGATAAGGGATTTTTCAAGTTGGACACCCTTTTCAACAAGGTCTGTGAAAGTTGTACAACAATGGACTTGCAAATTAATTTCAAAGGTCCAATGGGGTTTTGAACAAACATGTGTACCTTCTCTTTTTTAGGGATTTCAACCAAACATCAGCTTGCCAAGCCTCACCATTTTTGAACGAAAGGAATAAATGTTTCACTAGATTCTTCTTGTGTTGTCTTACATAGTGTGGCGATTATAATTTCAGTGTCAATGTTATAGGCATAGTTCTCTACAAATTTGTTGGAAAGTTCATCCCAGGATCATATCCCTTTAGGAAAAAGTACAAACCAATCGAGTGTGGGACCTGTGAGACTCCTAGGAAAAATTCTCATCAAATAAGTGTGTTCATATGCCATGTCTAGATAGGTGGTTCTTAGTTCTCTTATGTACTCAATAGGGTTTTTATTTCCTTTGTATTTAGAGAAATTTTGGACCACATATATCTTGGCAGGAATGGTGGCATGTATAAGCTTGTGTAAAATGGATATGGATGCAAGTCAAAGGACTTATGTCTTCTTGTTTGATAGATGCATGTTCTCTACTTGCTTTTGTAAGGTAGCTAGTTGGGAAGTTAATGCATCCACTATTGGATTGTAGGTGGAATCACTCATGTTGTCAATATTAATTCCATGTGTTCCCATTTGTTGTGATGACATGTTTTGAGTTGGAATGTGGTGTGCATGTTGAGGTTGAGCATGTGTATGAACATGGGAAGTGTATGTGGGGATATGTGATCCAGTAGCATTGAATTGCATTTGAGGAATGTGTTTTCCATGTGTGTTTTGATGACCAAGCGGGGTGTGACCTGCTTGTGACATGGTCATGTGTTGTGATGCTTGATTTCCTTGTCCAAATTGATAGATATGACCATGTGGGAAGCCCGTGTTTTGTCTATGAGGGCCACTAGTGTTTGTGTTGATTTCAGGACCTTGTGATGTGGTATTGGTGTTAGGTTGATGTCCTTGAATGGAAACTTTTCTTTCTTTGTTTCTTGCAAAAGGATTAAATGAGGGCGTCCCCATAGCATTGGATGATGATCCAAATGTTGAAAATAATGATCCAAAAGTTTATGACATAGTTTGAGACACTTGTGGCATTGGTTGTGACATGGTTTATGATATAGCTGGTGCCCCAAAAGTAGATGTTGTATTGATCATGTTGCAGTTTGAGTTGTCATGCCAATAGAAGCAGTGGTAGCGCTATGTTGTGGTGTTGAGGGAGCTTGACTAGTTTGTGTGTTGTGACTAGGGAATGGTTCTCTCAAGGTGTTGACATCAGACCCATGTGGTAATCTAACTCCTTCATGTAAGAGTTTGGCTAAATATCATTGTGGGTCTAGCATGATTAACTCGTCTACAAAAGAAGCTCCTTCTGGATTTTGGGTAGAAGCCTCTACGTCTTCTATAAACACATTTCCATTTGTGTCTCTTTGAATGAATTCCTCAAAAGGATTGTTGTGTGATGAATGTCCAATATTTGTGTCATTGAAAGGGTTGTTGGAGGTAGATCCCATGTTGGTATTGTTGTGAGTTGTATGTGAAGTGGCATTTAGGTTCATGCCACTAGTATGGTTATAAAGGTCATCTTATTTTCCAAAAAGGTCTATGTCTCTTCTCCTTTTTTGTAAGGTGACAAATGATGGTATCCTAAAATGAGAGAGTTTTGATATGCTATGGAAATGTACAAATATGCTATGGGAGTGTTCTAAATGCAAGGTGTAAGAAAGATTTAAAGGTCATCAACTTTGGGAGATTTGAGAAGAGGTTTACTAACCATCCAAAGTTTAGCCAATGCTTCAATTTGAATTGTCAAAGGACCTTTTGTGAGACCAAGTGAAATGACAAGGAGACAAAGTGAGTTTCCCAAACTAGACTTATGAGCTAGAAATGACTCACCAAAAATGACAAAGACTATAATTATGACAAGTGACTTGGTCCAATGACAATATTTTCTTAAAGCAATGGTTTTTACAAAGTATGCAAAGTTGGCCTATTTTGAAATTTGCAACGATAATGACCTAAGAGTTTGACTAGGTTGAAGGTGATTAGGAATCCTAAAATGCAACTAAAGTTTGCAATGGTATGCCTATTGTTAAGACTAAATGACAAACTACAAGGTGCAATAGTGGGAAGTTTGAGGAAATCCTTCTAGTTTTCATACATAGGTTAATGTGAAAAGGTGGGTAGAGACAAATCTTAAATATTTGATTTCGGATTGTGACAGTGATAGTTGTTTTTCTGAGTGATAGGAAGTTGCAACATTTAAGGTCATATTTGCATTACAGAGGATAAATGTGTTGTTTCAGATAGTAATTGCATTGTAGGTATAACAAATGCGTTGTTTAACAGTAATTGCATTGCAATATAGTCGGTCATGGTTCACAGAGTCTCAGTTGCATTGCATAGTGAAGAAAGTCTAGTTTTCTTGAAATTTTGATAATGTTGTGAATTTTTTCCAATCTAATTATGATTTTCCAGATTGTAGAGGTGTTTATTTGTTCATTAATTCAACAAACACTTTGGAAAACACTTTGTTTTTGTCTTGGGTTGTTTTGTACAAGAACTTTAAAAATAATTGCACAAATCCTATAGTTGACAAGGACAATATCTTTTGGATTCTCACTTGGATTTCTCCATCCGTGCCTATTCAGAGTGGATAGCTTAGGAACTTGGTAGCATTGGCTCCCCCTTACATGACACTCACTTCTTAGGCTTACCAAGTTGTTGGCCTCCTATAATGACTTAACAACTAGGCCCTTATAGCCATGATTTAGAGATTGGACATCTAACCTAAATAACTATTTCAATCATCATGAAGGTGCATTTAAATTGTCAACCCAGGGACGTGAACATGAAATGGGTCAACATAGTATGTGCACTAGGAACCCTAAAGTAGCCATCTTCATTCTACAGCTAAGAAAGACACAATGTTGAAAGTAAATTGCTTGGTCTAAAGGAATAACATAAATGTTGAACATCAACCAACAACTATACTAAGTTGAAATGCATGACAAAAATGAAAATTTGAGCAAACAAAAAGGAAACTACTCTATTTGCTTTGGTTGTAGGAACAGTCACAAAATGGAATTTTAGTGGTTGCAGGAATAGTCAGTGCCAAATTCTTAACTAATTACTAAACTAAGCTAAATGATGGATTACTCACCAAGTGGGCCCCCTTGGATGACTATCCTTTAAAACTAATGTAAACTCAAATACTCAAACTTATAACTTCATTTTATTCACTAAAATTCATGAGTACAAAAGAGTAGCATAATGGTATTGTTGAAAACTTAAGAATGCAAGTACATCATCAGATCACACAACCTTATGAAAAGGATCATCTGATCCTTATTTATACTACCAACTAAGCAAGGTGGTCAACTCCATGAACTAGGAGGATGCCATTTCAGGGAAAGAAGAGAAAGTGGAGTGACGGTTATGCATGCATGGAATTTGGTCAAACATGCATGTCCAAACACAGATTCAACACAGTAGTAATGCTAAATTTTCTCAACAACATTAAATTCCATTTACAAGGTCGTTACAACTCAAGTTGCATGAAGAATCTCTCGCCGTAGACCTCTGTTGACCTTTGAATGATTCCCCTATTGAATGTTATGGTGCATGACAACTAGTGGAATCTTCTCAATGTCACAGGTCTCTAATCATGTCTACATGGAAATATTAGTATGCACAATAATCACATATCTATAACTATCTTAAAGAACATTCATTAACCACCTGAAAAATTAATATAGACAATCCATATAACATGCCAATGTCATTAAAGACTTACCAAAATAAGATTAGCCTAATGTCTATAGTTTTGAGAAATGTCATAAAAATATCAACACTTAACATCAAGGTCCATGACAACTTCAATAAATAGATCATAAATTCTACCCAAAATTAGACCATAAACTGCACTCATCACTCCCCCCAACCTAAGGTTTTGCTGGTCCTCTAGTAGGGGAAGGGTTGTTCTTTTGCTTGGTCAATGCCCTAAAGTTTGCAACTAACAACTGTCCCACATTAGTATTTGTTGTGTCTAAATCAAGATCCCAATAGAATCCTCCCAATATGTTAAATATGCTCCATCTCTGTCTCTCTACAACAATATCATAGTGGTAAAACTTGAAGTTTGGCATGGGCCACATTAGGATGGGTGGCTGAAAAGTTAGGGGAAGCCAAAATCATCCCTTTGTTCTTCCAATCTAAATATATCTGCCAATTATTTTGAGTGTTGTAGAATAGTTCTGGATGGAATAAGGCTCAACCTGTCTTAGCTCATTAGTTAAGTTTTTCCATCTTTGTGAGAGGTATCTCTTGATAGTTTCCTCATTTTCTTTTTCCTTTTCCTCATATTCACTATAAAATGCTTCTATCCAAGGTATGATCCTATCACCATAACTAGGTATGGAAAGCATTATGTGCCATTCCCTAAAAATGTTCCTTGGATTTCTTGATTCAACCCTAATGGATAGGGGAATGTTGGATTCCATTTTCCTATGAGCATTGTATTACTTTCCCCAACTAATCTCATTTTGCACCCAGGACATGAATGCCCTTAATTGGACATCCCCAACATACAACAATGGATTCCAATCATGGTCTTGAGTCACAACATAATTATGCAAATAAAACTCATACAACAATTTCTTTATCTTAGGGGAAGCAATCCGATAAGCATTGAAAAATTCCATAGGAGTTTAAATGGAAGGGTTCAAACTTGAGACAATCCTTGCCAGCTTAAAATAGAGATATTTCTCCTTCAAATGTAGAGCATAGACCCTTGGAGGGGTCTTGCATTCTAAAATTTGGGGTAGCAAGGCTGTCATATCATCCACCTTCTTCTTTAAGGTAGCAATTCTTGCATCCTTGTCTTCAATCTCCTCATCTTTCTTTTAAATTTCCTTCTTCAGCTTGTGTTTCTCCTCCTTCCATTATTCATCCCTTCTTTGCATCTCTTTCCATAAATGCATAGCTACCATGTGCATTAAAAAATCAGGGGGTTATGTATTCCTACCAGCATTTTTCTTGGCACTAATGCTTGTTCTTCATATGGTACTAGCTACAGGGATTCAACTTGTTTAGTCAATTCCAGCTATAGGAGTATTGGTTGTTCTCCCAATTCAAACTACAAGAACTCTTGTTCCTGTTCTTGTTCATGCTACAAGATATCTTGTTGCAGGAAATATTGATTTTCGTCATACCCTTGATTTCTGACTTGTTATGCAATGTTAGTAAGATTGGCCACTGTAATGTTTGTTGCTCTCTCAAATATGTCCTCTTCTTCAATATTCACCTGCCCCATTGGAGCTTTTATGTCCCCCTGTGATATTTCTCTAGACTTAGGGCTTTCCTACGGATGCATACCAAAGGCTAGCCTAACTGGTCTTGATTTTTTGGGAGTGCTTTCATGTTTTTCTTTGGTTGCAGGATGAACAGTGTTAGCCTTTCTCTTCTTAGAGCTTGGTACTTCTTTTTCTACTGGCTACTTTTTAGCCTTTCATTTTCTCAGTTCTGCTTCTCTCTTTTGTGCCTTAGTTCTCATTAGGATGCCAAGAGGAACATCATCATCAGAATTTTGAGAGGAACTTTCTTTTTTTGAGTGCTCTATCCCAAAAGAGATAATTTCTATGGTTTCTTCTGTTGTAGGAGGGTTTACACTAGGGCCTGTGCCAGAGGTTGAAGCACAAAGAGTGGCTTTATCCATGCTCAATCTCCTACTAGACCTATAGGGATAAGATAAAACCCTAGGTCACAAATGCTCAGGTCTAATTTGATCAATTTTTGTGAATTCTTCCTAGGTCATTCCAAACATATCATGCAGATACTTCTCAACTAACAATTTAATCAGACAATGGTGGGAAATGAAATTGTCCTAACCTTTTTGAGTCTCGGCCACCATGATTAAAAGAAGGTTGAATAGAATGTTCAACACATTCATCCTCCTCCCATGCCTCATGTGATTCAAAAGTTTGAAGTGCACACAATGTAGATTCGATAGACAACCATCACAGGTGATGTATCTTATGATATAAATAGCTACCTGCTTCCATGGGTTGGGCAAAGAGGTTCTTTTTGCACCTTATTTTTCCACACTAATTAAAGGGTCACTATGTTCACCATCAACAAGTAACCTAGTAACTTCTGCAATCCTTTCTTCAGTCACCATGACTTCTAGCCCTTTTACCGTGGTCTTCCCTTCAGACAATGTTTGGGAAAATTCTAGTGCAATGCCTTCATCAAAACCATCTAGCTTCAGGAAGTAGTCTAACCACCCATAGTTTTTTAATTCGACTAGGAAAGGTGCATCCTGCAGTAAGACATCATGCACCATGGGTTCATTTTGAATTAACCCACATCCCATTGTATGCAATTAAAAAATCACTCTATAGTTTCCTTCCTACAATTCTTGTCTGAAAACCAAATTCACCTTCTTGCAACACTTGCTAAATTTCTGCTACCAATGTCAACTGAATTTTCCCTTTCTACTTTATGTTTTGTTTGCAGCTTGAGATTATATAGGGTCAATAATGGCAATGAAGGAGTAATAAAGGAAAGCTATGATGAAGAGTGTAAGAATTGGCTATGAAGGTAGCCACCCAAGATCTAGAGGCCTAATAGAAAGCACAAGCATAAGAGAGATAGAAACAAGATGACAAGAATAAACTGTATTCTACCAATAATGCAAATAGAATATGATGAGAAAAAGTACATAGGAAACCTCTTGGTTATATAGCCAAGGCGAGAACATAGAAGGGCATAAGATTATGACAAGTGTCGTAATCTTGTGACATGGGACAACTATGAAAATCTATCACTCCACCTAAAATGGAAAAGAGATAATGTGATAATCACCACAAAAGGTGGATCACCCACAAAAGGTGGAGAGATAATCACATGATGTGTCCACAAAAGGTGGAGGTGATAAAGTAATGACATGTCAAGTCCACCAAAAGTGGAAAATCTCCAACAACCTCCTATGTGGTCCCTAAGTAAACTTAACTAAGGTGTAATCATGACCTAGGACAAGGTACAACACATTTAATTACACCAACAAAGAGAAATGGCGGTGGCAATTGGTGTCACCTCACACATGCAAGCTGTCCTCTCACTCAAATTTCAAATTGGCTCAATTTAAATTTTGCTGATGTAGACTAGCATGGACTGACACTTGGGAAAAGTATTTACATATTCCCCCCCCCCAACCTAAATTTGGGCATATTCCCACACATGCAAAATGGTAAGGATGATTTGACAGGGGCAAGGAATAATGGCATGCTATGGTGAACATACATACTAACGTACAACAATTAAATGAATGCACTAAAGATAATTAATATATAGCAATTAATTCTCACATACCTGAATATGTGGAAGATTCGTTGCAAAGATCATGGAGAAAGTACTATTTTCCTTTTTAGGAGATAAGTTGAGCAATTAATGAAAATGAGGTGGAATGGGGTGAAGTGAATTGATGGAAGAGAAATAAAGGTGGAAATGGATGGGCAGATGGGTGGATGGGTGAAGAAGTGGACTCCCAAAAAAGTGGAATTCTTTATTATGACAAGTACATACATTAATTAGCCAAAAGGAGGGACATTGCGTCCACTTCCTTTAGCTGCAGGAAGCTCAAGTGTTGCATGCTAAGTGAATTGTTGTAGGAACTCCTCTTTAGAAGTTGGCTTGTGATACAATCCTAGGTGATGACCATTGACAAGTAGTTTAAATCTGACTGGGTCAATAGTAGTGAGTTGTACAACACCATTAGGGAATACTTCAACAACCTCATATGGTCCTAGCCACCTTGTCTATAATTTTCCTACATTATCCTGATACCTAGAGTCATAGAGCAGTGCCCAATCACCTAGTTGGAATTTCTTATCCTTGATGAATTTATCGTGCCACTTGATTCTTTGATTCTGCACTACTTGAGTGTGATGCAAGGTTTCCTCCTCATCTCATCCAAAGCATTAAGTTGCATGATTCTTTCTTTTTGTGCCTTAGAGATATCCATCCCCAAAATTTCTGCAGTCCTAAGAGTCTTATGTTCAAATTCAATGGCCATCATGGTTGTCTTTCCATACATCAACTCAAATGGAGTGAAGCCTATAGTTGTTTTCCAGGTAGTTCTGTAGGCCCAAACAACTTCTAGTAATCTATTTTCCCAATCCTTTCTATGGATAGCTAATATTTTTGTCAGAATAGCTTCAATTTCTCTGTTGGTCACCTCAACTTGGCCATTGGCCTGGGAGTGATAAGGAGTAGGCTTCATGTGTCTTATGTTATACTCATTGACTAGTGTTGCAACAAGGTTTGATGTGAATTGAGCCCCTTGATTAGTCACTATCTCTCTTGGAACTCCATACCTTTTGAAAATATCCTCATAAAAAAGTTTTGCAACCTTGTTATCTCTTGCATGCTTCATGGCCTTAACTTCTACCCATTTTGTTACATAATCAATGCATACCAAGATATAAGACTTACCATTTGATGGAGGGTCAATGGGTCCTACAAAATCCAATCCCCATTTGTCAAAGGGAGTGATTACTACTTGAGGATAAAGTGTCATCTCATCATATTTGGTTGGTCTGCTCATCCTTTAGCATATATCACATTTCCTTGCATATCTTCCCGCATCTTTGTGGAGTGTGGGCCAATAGTATCCTATGTTCAAAATCTTCATTGTTGTCCTTTTGGCTGAAAAATATCATCCACATGGTTCGTTGTGAAATGCATGCAAAATGTCATATGTCTCATCTTCCCTCACACATCTCCTCATGACATGGTCTGGTCCAATATAAAACAAACATCCAACAATCCATGAGAAAGAAAAAGATTTTTCAATAAGCGTCATTCTCTCTTTTGGAAAGAAGTGAGGAGGAACTCTACCTGTGACCAAATAATTACTATGTTAGCATAATAGGGTGTTTGAATACTGATGGAGAATGGATTCTCATTAGGAAAATAGTCATCTATGGCTTGATTATCCTTTGATGTAGTCAGCCTTGAAAGAAAGTTTGCAACAACATTAACCTTCCCTAGTTTATCCACAATGGTCATGTCAAACTCCTGCATAAAAAATAACCATATTTCCAGCCTATATGTGATCAGAGGTTTATTCATGAAATATCTAATGACTACATGATCAATGTGCACAAATATTTGGTAACCTATTATGTAATGTCTAAATTTGTTTAGGGCATAGACCACTGCCAACATCTCTTTTTCTATCATTGTATAGTTGAATTAAGCTCCTTAAAAATTTTTGCTGACAAAATAAATGGAATTTTCAATAGATCCTTCTTTTTGTCCTAAGAATGCTCCTATGGCATAGTCTGAATGATCTATATGGATTTGTAAAGGAAGCTCCCAATTAGGTACTTTGAGTATAGGAGCATGAGTCAAGGCTGCCTTCAAATAAAAAATGCCTTGTCACAATCTTCAGTCCACTTAAATTCAACATCTTTGGTGAAAAGAGTATACAATGGTGCTTCTATTTTGTTGAAATCCTTGATGAAATTCCTATAATATCCTACATGACCCAAGAAAATATTAACATCCTTTTGTTTAGTAGGTGTGGGAAGATTTGTGATCACGTCAATTTTCACAAGATCTACTTAAATTCCTTTGTGGGAGATGTAGTGGCCAAGGACTACACCTTCATGCATCATCATGAAACATTTTTCACTATTTAGAGATAGATTTTGGCCTTCACATATTTTTAGGACTCTCTTGAGATTTTCTAATGCTTGATTGAAATCAACACCATAGGTGGTAAAGTCATCCACATAAATTTCCATGCAATCAAGAGAGATATCTGAAAATATGTTGATGACTACCCTCTGGAAAGTTGCAGGTGCATTGCATAAGCCAAATGGAAATAATGAGTAGGCATAGGTCCCCCATGGACAGGTAAAGGTGGTCTTGTCTTGGTCCTCAGGTGCAATCTGGATTTGGTTGTAGCCACTAAATCCATCTAGAAAAGAAAAGTATTGTTTTCCTACAAGTGAGTCCAAAACTTGATCTATGAAAGGTAAGGAAAAATTGCATTCTTGGTGGTACCATTAAGTTCCCTATAATCAACATAAACTCACCATTTCCCTCCTTTCTTGGGCACAATCACTAATGGAGACACCCATTGGCTATCTGAAATGGGGTAGATAAATCCTACATCTAGCAATTTCTATAGTTCTCCTTTTACAATTTCTCTCAGTGCAGGGTTAATTCTTCTTTGTGGCTACCTCAATGGGGTGCAGTCATCTCTAATGTAAATTCTATGAGTATAAAGCTTAGGGTACAATCCCTTCATATCATGATAGTCCCACACAAATGCATATTAGTGGGTCTTTAATAAGGTTGTCAATGACAATTGTTGTCATTCTTCACTCAATTTTCTGTTAACATTCAAATATTTTCCTTCTCACACCTGCACTTGTTAGTTAACTCTATCATGGCTGATTTATTAATGCATGGTACCTTGAGTTCATATGGTAGTAATGTATGAAACATACCTTTTTTTGTAGGAAGTCCAGGTGTAGGAAGAGTGGCTACAGGAAAAATGTCTGTAGGAAGAGTGGCTACAGGAAGAGCAGGAAAAAGTATCTTGACTGGAGCAGCAAAATTATAATATGATGTTTCCTCCACTTCACAATGGTTTTGAATGATGTTAGCAAATAATTCATCTTCATCTTGAAGCTGCATGAAAGAGCTTCTTCCTAACATCATAAGATGCACCACAAAATTAACTTTCTCTGCCTCTTCACCAACATGTGGCCATACAAAATTATCCTCATCATTGGATGGTTGAGCAGGAGGATAAAGAACAAAATTTTTCATGCTCTTCCCATCAAAAATGGTCATTTCACCTGACCGACATCCAATATACTAATATGTAGTTGCTAACCATGGCCTTCTAAGAATAGTGGGATACTCGCCTATTGTAGCTTTAGGAGAAAGAATCATGGAGTCTGCTAGGTACTCCTAGGAGTCTAGAATTACCACAAGGTCCTCCACTATACCATCAGGCTTAACAGTAGAACTATTATCAAGCTACAGGACAATAGGGGTAGATCTCATGCTTGCAATGTTTAGTTGCTATAGGATGTCCTTAGTCATTACATTTTTTTCTGCCCCTAAATCAATCAGAACATTCTTTATTTAAATCCCATTTATAAAAAATGCTACCACAAGATTACCTGGTTCATTGTACTTTGGGATAGTCACTTTCCCAATCATGATGTCAGCTAGTTGTCCCACCACATGAACTATAGTTGGGTCTTTCTTTTTCCTACCTGGATTCTTGAGGCATGCTTCTTTGATTGCCTTGCCATAGATTGGGACATCCTTTATGGCCTGAAATAGAGGTATTTGGACACATATATGCTTCAGCTGATCCAAGATGTCAAAGATTGTGTCCTCCTTTTCTTATTTTTTCTTGGAAACTTCCAATCTCTAAGGAAATGATGGTTCTTGTTTAGTTTGCTTGACTTGGATTGGTTCAGGATTTTTAGGTGCACTTGGTTGAATGAGATCATTCAGAGGCTCCTCATCCTCTTCCACAAGAAGCTCAGTGATAATGGACTTGAAAGGGGCTGGTAAAGTAGTTCCTGAATGCAAGTGGATGTCACTTACACTCACATCATATGTAGGGTATTGATTTGAATCAACAGAGTATACAAGTTGTTGTTGTGGTTTGTTATTTGGATTAGGTGTGAGCTGAGCTAGTAGCTAAGTAGGTCTAGGTGGATTTGAGCTTGGATTAGTAGGAGGAGGCACTATAGTAGGTTATTGGGGCTAAGAAGGTGGCTACATGTAATTGGTTTTTTGTGTTGGCCATTGCTATCCTCCCCTCCATTGATTTGCTTGTTGCCAATTTCCTGGAGGTGGTTGTCAATACCCTTGAAATTGCTACCAATTCCCCTAAGGTTGTTGCCACTGGGCTGGAGAGTTTTAGTGATTGGTCCAAGAATTTGGAGGGTTATTCCAAGGCTATGGTGTATATCCTCCATAGTTGGATGGATATGGGGATTTCCATTGGTTACCAGATGAATAGGAATTGAAATATGGCCCAACATAAGATAGAGGATCCAGTGGCATACCTTGTCTTGGAGCCCAAAGCCTCCTTTGTGTAACAAAATAGATTTGATCTTCTTCAATCTAGATTGTTTTGAAGTTAGGTGGAATTTTCTTACTTTCAATATTAGCTACCATCTTGCATCTGCAGTCCTTCTTCTTTTGTCTACAATGGGGACAATACTCTGCCAACATTGCCTCTACCTCCTCTTGTTTCTTCTTGGCTTGAAGTGTATCCAACTGAGTAGCTAGATTGTTTATAATGTCTTGGTTGAAATCTTCTAGCAAGTGTGTGATCTCCATCCTTGAAACTCGACTAGTAGATGACTTACCCATAGAGGATTGGTAAGCTCTCCCTTTCTTTGAAGCTACCGCAGAATAGTTCTGGCATATTTTCTTGATGTCTTCCTAAGGAACTTGGGTGATATCTCCTCCTACCATCAGGTCCAAAGCATCAGTACAACTCTCATTAATTCCTCTTAGGAAAATAAACTTTTGTGAGTCTTCATTGAGTGTATGGTGTGGAGATTTTTTTAGGAAAAACAAAAACCTTGAAATGTAATCCTTCAGGCTCTCATCTTCCTTTTGTTGTATCCTGAAAATGTCATTTCCTCTCATGTTACTGCCCCTGCAATATTCCTTGTACTTCTCAAGGAATTTTTTCTTCATGTCATCCCATGTTTCCACAATATTTTTTCCTAAGCTCATAAACCATCTTAATGCAACTTCTTTCAAAGTGGTAGGAAATAGCTTAAGCCTATGGACATTGGTGGTATAGTCATAACTCCTGTAGAGAATGTCAAACTCAAACAAGAAAGTATTAGGGTCTTCAGTGACAAGTCCATAGAACTTAGGAAGGACTGAAGCAAGGATGTTTTTGATATTTTTAACTTCATTCTAATGAGCAATGGGGAAAGGAAAAGCTTGTTGGTTAGGTCTATTTCTATTTGCATCACCCATGCCTACTTGATGTAGTTCCAAAGCAAAGGGATTCTCAAGTTGATTTTGATCTTTAGAGGAAACTTCAGAACTGGTCAGATCAAGAAATGCATCAACAAAATAGTGTGGATCTTCTTCATCTTCTTCTCTTGGCATGTTCTGATATTCAACTAGCTGGAATGGATCAGGATTGTTAGGAAGGAATCTCCCATGAGCATCTCTCCTTCTTCCTCCATGCATGTGGTATCAACTCACTATTAGCCAGCTCACACAAAGAATTAACAAAAGAATGGTGGATCATTACTGTCCTAAATGAGGAGTATATTAAGAACAACTTCCAAAAATGCTATAGCAAGAAAAATATTAATGACTCCAAAGAACTCCCTAGTTTGACACAATCCTCGGCAACAACGTCAAAAATGTCGACCTCCTATAATGACTTAACAACTAGGACTTTACAGTTGTGATTCAAAGATTAGACATCTAACCTGAATAGATATTTCAATTATCATGAAGGTGCATTTAAATTGTCAACCCAAGGACATGAACTTGAAATGGGTCATCACAATATGTGCACTAGGAACCCCAAAGTAGCCATCTTCATTCTACAGTTAAGAAAGACACAATGTTGAAAGTAAATTGCTTGGAAAGGAATAACATAAATGTTTAACATCAACCAAAAACTATACTAAACTGAAATGCATGACAAAAATGAAAATCTGAGTAAGCAAAAAGGAAACTACTTTGTTTTCTTTGGTTGTAGGAACAGTCACAAAATGGAATTCTAGTGGCTGCTAGAATAGTCAGTGCCAAATTCATAACTAATTACTAAACAAAAAGTAATAGCTAAACTAAACTAAGCTAAAGGATGGATTACTCACCAAGTGGCCCCCCTTGGATGAGAATCCTCTAAAACTAATGTAAAATCAGATACTCAAACTTGGAACTTCATTTTATTCACTAAAATTCATGAGTACAAAAGAGTAGCATAACTGTATTGCTAAAAACTTAAGAATGCGAGTACATCATCAGATCACACAACCTTATGGAAAGGAGCATCTGATCCTTATTTATACTACCAACTAAGTAAGGTGGTCAACTCCATGAATTGGGAGGATGCCATTTTAGGGAAAGCAGAGAAAGTGGAGCAGTGGTTACACATGCATGAAATCTAGTCAAACATGCATGTCCAAATGCAGATTTAGCACAATAGTAATGCCTGCATTTTCTCAATAGCATTAAAGCCCATTACAAGGTGGTTACAACTCAAGTTGCATGAAGAATCTCTCATTGTCAACCTTTTTTGAACTTTGAATGATTCCCTTATTGAATGGTATGGTGCATGACCAACTAGTAGAATCTTTTGTCGTAGGTCTCTAATCATGTCTGCATGACAATATTAGTATGCACAATAATCACATATCTATAACTATCTTAAAGAACATTCATTAACCATTTGAAAAATTAATTTAGATAGTCCATATAACATGCCAATGTCATTAAATATTTGCAGAAATAATATTAGGCCCAATGTCTATAGTTTTGAGGAAATTTTATAAAAATATCAACACTTAACATCAAGGTTCGTGACAACTTCAACAAATAAATCATAAAGTCTACCCAAAATTAGGCCATTAACTAGACTCATCACAAGTTCTAAATTCCCTAAGACCACAAGGATATCAAGAAATTTTCCATCTCTACAATGAACTACGAAAGTGTGAGATGGCTTCAGAGGTCTGACCTCCTGCACCAATGGATAGAAGGATTTTGGCTTTCTACAAAAATGTTTTTAGTAGGGCATCTAATTCAGGGGATACAATGATAAACTCCCTTAAGAGGTCTCCCAACCTTTAGAACAAGGGATTTTCACATTATAAAGATACTGGGGGAGAGCTATCATGTACCACTTCCCATTGATTGCAAACTTCCCTCGCAATCACAAATTTATATAGCAGTTCAGAAGAACTTGGATTTAGCCCGTTACCGCTTGGGTCATTCCCACCTTTTGAAGTGGGGTGGCAAGCCCTCTAATGATGGGTAAAAAAAAGTGAATTGAAAAATATTTTTGATCATCCAAGATCGCACAAAGGTGCGAGGACAGTGCATACATGAAGCTTTCAATTCACACTCGCAAGTTTTTTCATTTTATTGCCCAAATGCAAAATGTGTGGGTGGCAAAGAAATAATCCCTAAGTGCTTTTGATTCTCTAGACTGATGTGAGGCACAAGAGAAGTGCATACACACTAAGAAATCACTACCATACCACAAAACATGCCAAACACTTGTAAATTTTAACCCAACTTACTATGAATCAAACAAGGTTCTTTTTAGCTCAATGCTATGAAAAATGCAAGTACATTTTAACCTTGATGAGTGTAGATGCAAGTTGTGTTCTTTTTAAACCCAATGAATGTAAATGCAATTCATTTTAACCCATGAATGTGAACTGAAAGTTGTAGTTGCTTGTTTGTTTGAACCCAACTTATTATGAAACAAACAAGGTTATTTTTAGCCCAATGCTATGAAAAATGCAAGTACATTTTAACCTTGATGAGTGTAGATGCAATTTGTGTTCTTTTTAAACCTAATGAATGTAAATGCAACTCATTTTAACCCATGAATGTGGAATGCAAGTTGTAGTTGTTATTTTTTTGTTGCGTAAAAATGAAAGACCTTATAAAAATGAACAAAACAAACTTAGTATCCTCCTCCAACTTGCCACATTCTACCAACAGAATATCAGTAACAAAAAAACCCTAGCCTACTGAAACAGAAAGGCAGAAAATTGAAAATACTGGCAGAAATTAAAACAAACCCTAGATTGACAGTTGCAGCTCACAAAAGTGATCAAATGCATCTAAGAAACTACGATTGTGGCTCGTAGGATGTCAAATGCGGTCCACCATAACAAATGTAGCTCATGTTTATGATGATTGTGTTGCAAAGATGGATGTCATTGCACCAAAAGATCGACCTATTAATGCTTGATACAGCTGCTAGATTTATACAAGACCAAGATCCATAGGAGGTGGTTAAACCATGTAATGAAGCCCAAGTGTTGTGTTGGACTATGCCTACCACAGGAAGAGGAGACCAAGGGTCACACCTTGCAACAACCCCCCCTTGTGCAAGCATGGGGTTCGAACCTGTGACCTCGACTCTGATACTAATTGTTGCAAAGATAGTTGTTGTTGCACCAAAATATTGACCTATTAATGCCCGATACAACCACTGGATTTATACAAGACCAAGATCCACAAGAGGTGGTTAAACCATGTCACAAAGCCCAAGTGTCGTGCTGGACTACACCTACCACAGGAAGAGGAGACCAAGGGTCACACCTTGCACCAAATTGGGGGAAACCAAAAACATGGATGTGACGAATGACAGTTAGTTGTGGTGCATGAACCTGAACCTATAAAACAACAAAAATCTACCAAAAACAAATGATCTAATGATGCGTATGATATGACCCTAGGGTTAGAATGACAAACCAAAAGGCTAAATGACCCAGATCTAACATAAATAACCAGAAATTAAATGAAATCTAAATATGTTGTTATGCAAAGTAGTTTCATCATTCGACCTAGAGATTGCATCATTCTATCTTTCGCAGTTGCATTGATTCATACCTATAACCTACAAAAATAAAAAATCCGTATGAAATTTGTAAATTTTTTTCCTTCACATTAGGTTCACCAATGCAACTAAGGGAAAAATTCAAGCTAGCAATAAACAACATAAATAAACTAAACCCTAGCTAACAATGATGCACAATGGAACAAAAAGCATAAATAAAGGAACAATCTCACAAAATCCTTCAAGCACTCCATGATTCATCTCCATTGCCCTTATCCATTTGTTGTAAATATTATTTTCCCTCAAATTTTCCTGAGAAACTATGACCTATGACAAAGACTCAACAATATATTGAAGGATTTGACTCAAAAATTGCAAGTGTACTTAGAAATTGCAAGCATGAAGTGACAAAATGAGGTTGACATTGTCTTTTTATGAAATTCAATTTTTTGGATGAATGGCCAGGATTGATAGTTGACAAATGCCCTAAGATGGAGGGTTGAGATTGACTATGACAACTAGCAATTAGGGTTAGGGTAGAATTAGGGTAAAATTTGAAATGGAGGGCTATGATTTAATTTAAGGAAAATTAAATCAATAGAGAAGAATGCATGCGACAAGAGGAATTTGGGCATAGAAACAGAGACTGTAGGAGAATCAAATAAGAATTTATAATTATTTGATTTAAGAGGCACCGTTGACCTTTTGAATTAAAATTTAATTTAATTCAAAAGAGGTGGGGCCATGATAGTAAATAATGATTTTTAATTATTTACTTGGCGGGAAAATGGGAATGAGAATTTAAATAAATGATTTTATTTAAACTTGGAGGAAAAGACAAAAGGACAATTAAATAATTAATGAAAATTATTTAATTGTAGAGGAAAAGGATGAAGTAAATAATAATTAAATAAATTTAGGAATTTATTTAATTATAGAGACATAGGAAATTAGTGACACGTTTAAATAAATAAATGTAATTTATTTATTTAAATAATTAGGAGGAATAAAATATATGAATTAATTAAATAATTAAGAATTATTTAATTAATAGTTGAATTTGGACCATAGGACATAATAAGATATTTTAATTATGTTGAGAAGAAATATGGTAAGTCATGGAAAATAGAGCTTGCAGGCCTAAGTTATTTTTATGTGTCTACAATAGGAATAAATGAAATGATGGAATGGGGAAAAAAGCCATGACATGATGGAAAATTTAGATATTCTAACATGAATAAAGATAAAGGTAAAGTTTGAAGAAAAGGCATACCAGGAAGGGAAATTTTGAAACTCTAACAACTTGCACACACTTAAAAAATTGAACATGCCTTCACATTGATTTTTTTACTATAACAACTTTCAAACCTAATAATAACATGGGGGATGAAGAGGGAGAATACATATGTATAATTTCACCAAGGGAGACACTATAAATAATAAATAGGCCTTGTGTGGACACAAACATAAGTTAATTAAAAATGGGACATTACAAGTTCAACCTTCCAAAAAACAATTCCTCAAGCAATTAAACCTCAAAATGTTCTAGGTTTCCTAATTCTTACCCAGTAGCCTCCTCTATGGGTAGGTTCCCCCAATAAACCAAATAATTTTTGATGGTTCTATGTCTCAAAAATTTCACTATTGTGAAATGATGTAATCATGAGACATATATTTGGTGATGCTAATAGTAGCATTATCCCAAGTGCAATAACTTGTTCCATGTTGATTTTTCTCTAAAACATATTCCATCAAGCATCCTTCAACCTACTTATTCACCATTTTTATTTCTCCAAATTATGTTAGGAGTGAGTTCAAGACTTTTTAAATACAATAATTCCTACCAAAATTAATTGAAAAATATATTATATTTATCATTGATAATACTTTTAGATAACCCATATAGCTGAATCACCTCTTTGAAAAAATTCTACCACATAATGTGCATTGAATTTAAAATAAATGACAAAGAAGTATGAATACTCATTTATCTTGTCCACAACAACATAAATGTAATCTTTATCATTTCATGAACATACTTTCCCAATCTTGATGGGAAGAGTCATGATGAATTCTATGAACACAATTTACCAATATTGGTGCGAAATAAGAATAAGTTGTAGTAGACATGGAGG
>VDFB02324544.1:0-28299 GCA_007258455.2 Sequoia sempervirens | reverse complement strand
CTTAGAGAAGTATGATGGTGGTGTTGTAAGATTTTGAGACAATAATGCTGGTGTGATTCATGGCAGAGGTTCTATTTTCCTTGGTGGTAAGGATAACACTGATGATGTTCTTTATGTTGAAGGCCTGAAGCATAATATTTTGAGTATTGAACAGATGGTGGACAAAGGCTATGATCTACAATTGAAAGATGGAATATGCAAGATACGTGGAAGTTCTAGGAATATGATTGCTACAGGTAGAAAGAAAAAAGGTAATATTTTTCACCTAAATATTGCTAGTGGGAGTTGTTTAATTTCTCAAGTAGATGAAAGATGGTTGTGGCATAGGAGGCTTGGGCATGAAAATTTTGATAACATTTTCAAGGTAAGCAGTAAGAGATCTACCTAAGTTAGTGAAGCCTACTAACACAATTTGTAAGGAGTGTCAAATGGATAAATAGACTAGATTCTCCTTTTGGAGAAAATAGTTTCATTCAAATGATTTGTTGGATCTACTACATACTAATCTCTGTGGTCCCTCTAGAGTTAGAAGTATTCTTCGAGAAAGGTACTTTATGTTGATTATTGATTATTACTCTAGAATTATATGGGTTTCCTTCTTAAGAGAAAAATGTGAAGCACTGGAGAAGTACAAAAGTTTCAAGGCTATGGCAGAGAATGAGAAAGGTCTAAAAATCAAGTGTCTGAGATCTGATAGAGGTGATGAGTTCACCTCCAGTGAGTTCAACTCTTTTTGTGAAGAACATGGAATTAGAAGACAATTATCTTCTCCATGAACCCCTCAATAGAATCAAGTTGTAGAGAGAAAGAATAGAACAATTTTGGATGTTGCTAGAACAATGATGATAGAAGGAAATGTACCCCAGATCTATTGGAGTGAAGCTGTAAGCACTATTGGGTATACTTTAAACTGAGTAAATGTTAATGGTAATTCTGGTAAAACCCCTTTTGAGCTATGGTTTGGTTATAAGCCTACTGTTAAATATTTCAAGATCTTTGGAAGAAAATGTTATATCAAGAGAGATGATCATATAGGAAAGTTTGATGCAATAAACGATGATGGAATATTTTTAGGTTACTCTACTAAAATCAAGGCCTACCGGTGCTATAACAAGAGACTGAGAAAGATGGTTGAGAGTGCAAATGTCAAAGTTGTTAAAGACTTAGCCAAATCATTCAGATATTATGGTTATGATTCAAATGAAGACAATACAAGCCAAGGGAAGAATTCTCAGACATAGAACCAACTTGAGATTATTCCATATGTTCCAGTAAAGCAACCTCAATTCCTTCCTATAAATCAAGTAAGTCAATAAGCACAAACAAGTACAACTGTAGAAGAAAGATCAGAAGAACTAGAAGCTCATGAAAGTCCCAAAACTCCAAGGTATGTAAAACTAAATCATTCTAAAAGTAAAATTATAGGAGATAAGAATAAAGGAGTGCAAACTAGGAGAAAGATTGCAGAAGAGTATTGCCTGATTTCCAAGATTGAACCGAAAGATGTAACTGAAGCCTGCCAAGATGAAGATTGGATGCAATCTATGAAAGAAGAGCTGACACAGATTGAAAATAATGACACATGGAGACTGGTTCCTAGACCTAAAGAAAAAAATGTAATTGGTACCAATGGGTATTTCAGAACAAGTTGAATGAACAAGGTGAAGTGGTCTGTAATAAAGCAAGACTAGTATGTAAAGGGTATTCTCAAATGGAAGGTGTTTATTTTGAAGAATTTTTTTCCCATATTGCTATAATTGAAGTTGCTAGATTATTTATTGCTTATGTTGCATACAATAACTATAGAGTCTATCAAATGGATGTGAAGTCATAATTTCTAAATGGAGAACTAGAAGAAGAAGTATACATTGAACAACCAGATGGATTTTAGCTAACAAACAAGGAAGGTATGGTTTTCCACTTGAAGAAATCTCTATATGGACTTAAGCAAGCCCTCAGAGCCTGGTATGCTAGCTTGGAAAAATACTTACTGAAGCTTGGATTCACTAAAGGTACTATTGATAACAACTTATATTTCAAATTGGATCATGATAAAGAGTTAATTATAGAAGTCTTTGTTCATGACATCATTTTTGGAGGAGATGACAATCTATGTATGAAGTTTTCTAATGAGATGTGGATGATTGGAGAGATGAATTTCTTTCTGGGACTGCAAGTTACCCAGTTAGACAAGGGAATTTTCATATCTCATTCCAAATATGTGGGAGAGCTACTGAAAAAATTTGGGATGGAAGAATCAAAGCCTGTTGGTACTCCCATGGTGACCGGATGCAAGTTAACATAGAATGATGATTTTACTAAGGAAAATAAAACTAGATACAAGTCAATGATTAGTGGATTGCTCTATTTAACCTAAACTAGACCAGATATTATGAATGTTGTATGTATGGTTGCTAGATTTCAGGATGATCCAAAAGAATCACATGTGACTGATGTTAAGAGAATCTTTAGATATCTAAAAGGATCAGTTGACTTTAGACTTTGGTATCCAAAGGATGATGATCTCACTTTGAGTGCATATAATGATGCAAATTGGGCTAGAGATGTAGATGACAGGAAAAGTACTAGTGATGGTGCTTTCTTCCTAGGGAAGAAGCTGGTGTCCTGGTTGAGCAAAAAATAGAATTCTATTTCTCTATCTACTGCTAAAGTAGAATATATTGCTGCTATAAATAATTGTACTCAAGTGATATGGATGAAACAAATGTTGAAAGATATTAGGGTGATATATGAAGAGACTATTTTTGTTAGAAACCAAGATCTAAAATGCAAACCAAAAAATCACCTTGCACAGAAGAGAAAATCAGAAAAAGCAGAGATATTGCAAAAGGATGTGCAACATAATATTATTTAGGAATTCGTAATTACAAGATATGATTTTCTCTATAAAAGCAAAGATGCATAACCCTAATCTTATCTTGAGCAACAAGATAGCTCAATAAGATAATGATGACATTAATTATCCTAGGAATTAAATAATTACCTAAGTAAAGTTATGCAAGTGTAATTAAATATTAATTACACTAACACCCCCCCATAAGTGCAACTTAGGGAGACTAACAAAGCATGCACCTAAAACTAAGATGAATGCAAGAAAGCATGAATGGGTCCTGGCAACAAGGCCTGATCAGGTACCCATGTACAAATGCAATAATGAGGTAGAGAAGGAAAACCTAGTGGGACAAAACCCCCTACAATGAGATGATTGTTGCAAAGAAGCACTAGAAGAACACTGTGGAGTAACACTGGAACTGCAATCTGACAAGCAAGGAAAAATACTTCTATCTACAACTAAAACCAAAAATGGAATCATAATAATGTGACAACAGATCCGATGCCACAAAACACTCAAAAACTCACAAACTGGAACAACCCTGGAATCTATGAAGCAATAGTAGATGAAATGATGATAGAATCTAGAAACCATGTATCTCAATGTCGATGCCAAAGTGAGACTAAAACTCTTCCATGGGAAGGAGTACCATAAAGACTCTGGAACATTAACCATAAAAACATGGCCCTCAAACTGAGAAGGATCTAAACCAATGCAGATAAAGAAACATAATATCTCAATCTAAAGTGTGAACCGATGTGAATTTGATGTGTCAAGCTAGAGAAAAAATGTGGCCAAAAGAAACTAAGAAACCAGATAACCCATCCGAGTTGCCAACAAATCAATATGGAGATGGAGATCAAAGTGCATGCAACTCTGATCAGATTATTATGCAAGAAACCCCCCGATAAAACTTTATCTCAGTTCATTTATTACAATACCCAATGATTGCAAAAGGAGAGAATCATAAACATGCATAAACATAAAATAAGATGATGTGGTAATGAAATGAAGTACAAATATTCAAGTTTCGCCCTTCCAACTACCAAAACATCCAAGTAATCTCCAAAACACCCATTGGGACAAATCTAGAATAATGATAAACTTGGGACAGATACATAAAAAAGTGCATTAACAATAAAATTGAGCTCCTCAATACCTTTCCAATGCCACAAAGATGGCGAAAATCAAAGATCATGGAAAAAAGTTATGAGCTCGGAAGCCATAAATGAACATCTGACTTCAAACAGAAAAAATAGAGCCTAAACAGAAAAATATTCAAAAATAAACTAAACCACTGGAAAATTCTTGGAACTAGCTTTCCAGCAATATCTCGTTTTCTCAATTTCGATACCGTATACCCAAGTTATGCCAAAAAGAAAAAGTCTCCTTTTAGAGAAATGTCAGGGGCTAAGGGGAGGGGGCTTGGAGTGTCATATGGCCGAATGACGTCATGTTGATGTCAGCACTTCACGATGTTAAATTTGATGGACTGGAGGCCGTCGGGGAAAAAAAATGCCCCCTTTGCCAAAAAAAAAATTTGGCCACTGGAATATGCTAGGTCCGCCTGCATATTCCCTGGTTCGGTGGAATATTCCGCTACTGGGTGGTCAATCTGGGCACTGGCCCTCGGTCCTCCATATGACTAGGGCAGTGTAGAGGGAGCCAATGGGGGCTGAGGAGATCGGCAGGGCATGGGCGGTGGAGCCTAGTGGCAGCGGTGTTTCGGTGGCCGCCCAGTGGCTGCTAGGTGGCGGGGTTGATTTATAAGGAGAGTGCCAGTGCAAATTCTAAAAAGCACATTTTTTAAATATTTTTTTTTATTTTTGAGCCTAGGGAAGTTTGCAGGGGAGGCCGTACGGACCCCCAGACAATTTTTTTTCCTTCCGAACCAACTTCACCAAAATCGAGGAAAGAAAAGGCGATCTTAAGGTTTTTGGCCGCTGCAAACATGATGGTGACCTCCGTTTCTACTCAAACTGCTCTTAAAAATCCGCTACCTCCAAAACTTGCAAAAAAATTCCCAGCTTGAAACCCTCATGGATTTGGCAAACGATGGCCAAAATCTGCAAAATAAAAGCCAATCCTGACTTTTTCCAGCGCTCTGATACCATGTTAGAAACCAAGATCTGAAATGCAAACCAGAAAATCACCTTCCACAGAAGAGAAAATAAAAAAAAACAGAGATATTGCAAAAGGATGTGCAACATAATATTATTCAAGAATTCATAATTACAAGATATGATTTTCTTTATAAAAGAAAAGATGCATATGTTCCCTAATCTTATCTTGAGTAACAAGATAGCTCAATAAGATAATGATGACAATAATTAACCTAGGAATTAAATAATTACCTAAGTAAAGTTATGCAAGTGTAATTTAATATTAATTACACTAATAATTTCCATATACTATGACAATTCAAGTGCAATAAATATTTCAAAGAATTTGGTGCTACACTCTAAGACCAAACATATATCAATGAAGTTTCACTTCTTGAGGGAGAAAATGAATGAGAAAGAAGTCAGATTAGAGTATGTGCCTACCAAAGAACAAATTGCACACATTTTTACTAAGTCGTTGTCGAAGGATACTTTTGAGTATCTTAGAAAAATGCTAGGGGTAATTACCCCTCCTAATAAGAACTAAAATGTGCATTTACTTGCATCAATCCATGAGCTACATTGCTATATTCTGATCCAGATTGATGTTTTTGTGGTTGCTACTCAGGGGGAGTAGTTAGATGTGTAGATATGTGGTTCAGAGTGTGTATATGGAAAGGTCATGGTTACCTTTTCCATTGATGTCAAAGGGGGAGAAGAGCCTTGTGGGATAAAAGTAGTTAAGAAGCAAGTGTGTTGGGTTGACGGTATTTTTCACATCATGTGTTTCCATCAATGCCAAAGGGGTAGATTGTTGGATGTTGTAGATGTGTTGCTGAAATGTGGTTGTCATTGATGTCAACACTATTAGCATTTAGTGTATTGAAGGTTGTATATGTCGAGGATATTGAGAAAATTGTAAAAGAAAGTTTTCTAGGTTCCCAGTGGAGCTTTGTAGGTCATGAATGTATCTTGTTCTTTACGTTGAATATCAGTTGTTGTGGACTAAAGGGTTTTTTTTTAGAGTATCTAGATCATCTACCGGAAGTTTCAAAGGTCCACATTTAGATTAGGTCGTGTTGTGGTCTGACAATATTTTTGTGGTCTCTATCATTGTTCTTGAGTGAAGTTTGTATGATTTTGATAATCTTAGTTGTTGTAGATGCTTCTATGTTAGTTCCTAGTGTTCTTGGATGCTTATATATCATTCTCCATCATTCTTGTATGTCCACATTCATCGGTGTGGTTGTCGTCAAATACTTTTCTTGTGCACATTCAAGTTTTCATGTTCCTAGCTGACATGATGGTGGTAACATGTTATGAATCCTTGAAAAATAAAATTTGAATGTTTGGTGCACTCGTGAATATTGTTTTGGGTCACATCATTGTATTGGCCGATGGTGTTTAGATCCACATTGAAAATTTAATTGTGAATTTGGGCCAACATTGCAATTTTTTTTATTTTTCTGGCTGACTAAGTTGTTGATGTAATCCATGATACAAATATATAAGAGCGATTGTTTCATCGGTGCAAAGTGTGCTTTGTGTGCTGGGTGTGATCTTATGTGTGTATGTATGAATATCATTCAATTGCAGAGAAGATTGTGAACAAGACCGAGCGAAGTGTGAAGTAGTTTGAGTGAAAAGTGAAGGAGTTTTCTATGCTTAATTGGAACTATAATCAGGCTTGTGCAGAAGCTATTTTCTTATTTCATATCCTCTGAATTTAATCCTATTATGTATTTTTGGGAAGTGAGCCCCTTTTGTAACTGAGCAGTGAGCTCTAGGTAGTGTGCCTAAATGTATGTACATTCCCCTTTATTGTTTTCATTATACTTTTAATAGGGTATAATATTGTGGACTAACATCCACCATGGTTTTTCCCTAATAGGGTTTCCACGTAAAAAATATTGGTGTTCCCTATCTCTCTGATGTGTTAATTGCTTATTCATCAAATCTGAGATTAAGTTAAGTAAAGTTTGAAAATTTTATTATTTTGTGAAAATTTCTTCATGCTCCCCCTCTTAGTTGTCTATCCTTGTTTTTCCAATAGTATATTATTCATTCCTATAATAATTATGTATTTGATGTACTACTCCCATGTTGTGTTGGGAAACATTGATGTATACTAATGACATTGAACGATGTAATGTAATGAAATGGATGTAATGTATTAATTTACCTTTGTAAACCTTATGTGGTTAAGGATTCGTGGTAGCCATTATTTGATGTGTTGTATCTGTAGAAATATGCTCCATTGAATTCACATGATCATAGTATGTTTATAGTTATTGGGAATAATTTAATCTTGTTTATGTTGATTTTTCATATGTGGATGTTTCTTACTGATGGATTATAATGGATGTATGATTATTGTAAATTTATGCTATATCATGGTTTATAATGTAATCTTAGAATTCATTGGTTATTGTTATGGTATGGGTGTGGGTTTTGTAATGTTTTCATGTGTACCCCAGAGGACGTAGTTACTCTTCTATATGTATAACTACATCTCATGTATACTATGTTAATGTACATCTTATGTTATGTTTTACTTTCAAAAAAAGAAAATTGTGTTGTAATTTATATTAGATTTGTCATCCTTTGGGGTTTGCATGATGGGGCATTACATCTTGGTATCAGAGCCAAGTTTGCAAACACTGGGTACTCTAGGTAGTCTAATCCCATTAGGTGTTACAAGGTGTGACACTTGGTATTATTTGCAACACTAATGCTTGGGTTTGTGACATGGTCTAATCACCTCCTATGGTTCTTAACCAAAGCTTGTATCAAGCATTGACAGGTCAATTTTTTTGGTGCAACGACAAGTCCAAAAATTGGTATCAGAGCTAGTCACAGGTTCAAAACCCACACTTGTGCTGGGGGGATTGTTGCAAGGTGTGACCCTTGGTCTTCCTTGTAGCACTAGAACTTGGGTTTGTGACATGGTCTAACTGCATCATATGGTTCTTAACTGAAGCTTGTATCGGGCATTGACAGGCTGATCTTTAGGTGCAACAACAAGTCCAACATTAAGTAACCTTTGCACTTAACTCTTGATCTCACATGTTCCTCTCTAATGTTTTGTAGGATCATGCCTCGGGTAGGGGATATGGCCATGGAAGAGGCTGAGGTGGTGGCCACAGAGCTAACCACCAAATTTCATTGTGTACAAGCTCCCATGGTTCAGAACATGAGGAACATCAAATTTCCCAAAACAATCCAGGAGGTGGAGGAAAAATTCTGAAGCAACCAGGTCTGGAAGGAGGATAGTTGTGACAGAGGGAATTAGCAACAAATTAGGATTCTATAGTGGTGGGTCACATGAGAAACTTGTGGAGAGCATGACCTCCAACATTTGATGGTATTGGTGGAGAACTGGAGGTAGAAGCATGGCTAATTGATCTAGATAGATGCTTTGCTATGCACCTTTATGGCAGTAATACTAAGGCTAAGTGTGCCATCATGCACCTTAGAGGCTTTGCATCCACTTGGTGGTGACTAAAAGAGCAGAAGTTGCACCTGGATATCATCATATTTTCCTGGGAGTTATTTATGGAGAGATTCAAGTCCCATTTCCTTTTTTACCATAGGAGACAATGCTAGGTAGATGAATTCCATGAGATGAGACAAATGGTAATGTCCATAGAGTAGTATGAGTGTTAGTTCTATGAGCTCAAACAATATGTGGGAATCAGTAACGATGAGGCTATATTAGTACAACACTTTGTTAGGGGCTTAAATGCCCAAATTAGTGGAGAAGTATGGGTCTTTGAGTGAAAGAAAATGGAGGTAGCTATTAAAAAGGCTCATCTTGTGGAGGAAAACTTGGCCATGGATTTGGGAGGCCACATAGGTGTTCAGATTGGCAGTGCACTTGCATCTAGTTTTGGTTCTTGAGGTGGGAAGCCTCAAGCTGCAGGCTCTTCCAAGAGTCATCATGCAACTTCCAAGGGTGGTCAACAACAATAGCAGTAGTAGTCACAACCTAAGCACAATAATTCTCAATCTTAGTAGCGTGGAAGATCTCAGTCCAGAAAGAATCAGAATTGGCAATAAGCTTAACAGGACCATTTTGAGCAGCTTACACAAAATACACAGTCGACACCTAGTCGAGACAATTTTCAGTAGTCTAATGCACCATCTAGTGGTAGAGGTTTTGGCTAGGGTAAAGGTTGTTTCTCCTGTGGTGAACAGGGACATATTGCTAGACAATATCTATAGAGGAACACTACAATTTTTAGCTAGAGGCCAGCCACTTCCGAGCCGACGGTGGGCGATGCGGGCATATCACACCAAGTCTTTACGGCGGTTGACAACTGTCAAGCTAATCATCAGGGAACTGTGGTTCAGACATAAGGTGTATTACAAGAAACTAGTATTTATATTCTCTTTGATTTCAGTGCATTAGATTCATTTATTTCTCCTTTAGTAGTAGAGAATTATAGAGTGGTGGTAACAAGGAAAGACATTAAGTGGCAGGTCAAATTGGCCTCTAGGGAAAAGGTAGCATTTGAATCACTTGTTCAAGGTTGTAGTTTGAAAATTGGGGCACTGGTGACTTTGGTGGATCTTCGAATCCCACCTTTTGGTTCCTATGATGTTTTAGGTATGGATTGAATGAGTGCTCACTGAGTTATAATAGATTGTTTCCGCAAGGCTGTGTGTTGTGTAGATGATTCGGGTAACAAAGTTGAGATTTTTGGCATACAAAGACCCATCTCACTACAAATGATCTTTGTCATGCAATTGAAGAGGGTTTTTCATCAGGGTTGTAAGCTATTTGCTATGTCAGTCAATGACTTGGATTTGGGAGATAGTCAAGAGGTGTCACTAGATGACTATCTTCTCCTTAAGGATTTTTTAGATGTTTTTTCGAGTGAAATTCTGGGGATGCCACTAAAAAGTGACATCGAATTCAAAATTGATCTGGTACCCAAAGCTAAACCTATATCTTGGGCTCCATATTGGATGACAACACAGCAACTCCAAGAGCTCTATTTGCAATTGGAGGAGCTATTAGAAAAAGGGTTCATTCATCCTAGTGTTTCCCCTTGGGGAGCACTAGTGATATTCATGAAGGAGGGTTCCCTCCATTTGTGCATTAATTATAGACAACTAAACAAAGTAATGGTGAAGAATCGGTAGCATTTTCCAAGAATTAATGATTTGTTTTATTAGATAAAGGGGGCTCAGGTATTCTCAGAGATTGACCTTAAGTCAAGATACCATAAATTTGCAGATAGCTAATGCTAATATACATCAAACTGCATTTTGCACTCATTGTGGGCATTATGAATTCACTGTTATGTCGTTTGGGTTGAAAAATGCACCATCAATTTTCATGAGTCTGATGAATGGAATCTTCCATGCCTACTTGGATAGATTTGTTCTCATTTTTCTCAATGATATTCTGATCTACTCGAAAACTATGGAGGAGCATGAGGCACATTTGAGATAGGTGTTGCAGTGCATGAGATACAATCAGTTGTATGCTAATCTGGTGAAGTGTGAATTCTTCAAGACTGCAGTGAAATACTTGGGTCACATCATCTCTGGTGAAGGTATCATTGTGGATCCTTCAAAGATCTAGGCCATCGTTGATTGGCCGGCACCCACGAATGTTCCTAAGATTCACAATTTTATGGGTTTGGTGGGCTACTATCAGCTGTTCGTTCAGGGCTTTTTGAGGATTTCACATCCCATCACTTCTCTTCAAAGGAAAGGGAAGAAATTTATTTGGTCAAAATAGTGCCAATTAGATTTCCAAACCCTTAAGCAAAATTTGACCAGTGCACCAATCCTAGCAGTCCCTAATCCTACTAGGGATTTTGTGGTGTGTACAAATGCTTCCTTGGAAGGCTTAGGAGCCATTTTGATACAAGAAGGTCATGTGATTGCATATGAGTCCCACAAGCTTAATGATCATGAGCTGAATTACCCCACACATGATTTGGAGTTATCCATGGTTTTTCATTCCCTTGTGAGATGGAGGCACTTTTTATTGGGGCATCAGTTTTAGCTACATAGTGATCATCACAGCTTGTAGTATATCTTTACGTAGCCAAACCTAAATGCCACACAAAGGAGATGGATGGAATTTCTTTGCAAATATGATTTTGAGGTTAAGTAAATCCAGGGAAAGGAAAACATAGTGGCAGATGCCCCGGGTCGGCAGAGACATGAGATATCTGCAGTGACTCTTGATGTGGATTTGAGGAGCCAGATCCTTGTAGCACTTCCCATAGATAGCTGGTATCAAGAAGTGAAATAAAAAATTGAGTCAGATAGGGCTCTGGAGGGAAAGTTTGTTGGTTATTCATCGAAATCAGATGGCCTTTTACGGTATTTGGGTCATATGTCTTTGCCTCCTATTGAGGGTCTCTATACCCTAATCATGACTAAGGCACATCAGGCTCCCTATTCTACTCATTTGGGAGTCAAGAAGATGTATGAAAACCTTCATTCCCTATATTTTTGGGATGGCATGAAGAGGGATATTGCAGAATTTGTGGTGAGATGTTTGGAATTTCAGAGAGTTAAGGCAGAACACCAACATCCAGCAGGCCTTTTACAACCTCATATCGTTCCTGAATGGAAATGTGATATCATATTAGTGGACTTTATTGTCATTTTTACTACGACTTCACATCAACACAATGCTATCATGGTCACTGTTGATAGGTTGACCAAGGTGGCACACTTCTCCCCTATCTGATCATTTTACACTGCTTCATCGGTAACTCGAATATTCAGGGAGGACATTGTTCAATTACATGGGATTTTGTGAAGGATTTTTTATGACAGAGATCTGATGTTCACTTATGCATTATGGACATCCTTGTAGCATGCCTTAGGGACCCAATTAAACTTCAATTCTGCATACCATCTAGAAATAGATGGTCAAACCGAGAGGTTCAACCAAGTTCTTGAGGACATGCTTTGTATGTATGTGATGGATCAGCAGTTGTGTTGGGAGGACTATTTGCATCTGGTGGATTTTTCCTACAATAATGGATATCATAGCTCGATTTGCATGGATCCCTTTCAAGAATTATATGGTTGTCCTTGTCAGACCCTATTGAGTTGGGACTGTCTTGAGGAAAGAGTTCTCCTTGGATCTGAAATGCTTCAAGATATGGAGCAATAGGCAGCTTGCATCAAAGAGCATTTAGTAGTGGCACAAGATAGGAAAAAGAAGTATGTTGATGCACATATGGTCGACCGTCAGTTTTCTATTAGTGATCGTGTTTTCTTGTGAGTGCGTCTATGAAAGAGTCCAGTTTATTATGGAAAAGGATCTAAGCTCACGCCTCATTTTTTTGGGACTATTTTAGGTGTTGGAGAGAATTGGCCCTATTGCTTCTCGCCTAGCATTTTTGCCCAAGCTATCATGCATACACGATTTGTTTCATGTTTATGTACTTAGGCCTTATTATCCAGTGTTCTCATGTAATTGATTAGAATTCTTTACATGTTGAGGACAGGAAACTGGCACTCAAGCCCATGGTCGTTCTTGAGCACAAGAGGCTTACTCTCAAGGGTAGAGAAATCTAGCAGGTATAGGTCCAATGGGACCCTAATGATGAGACTTCAATGAAATGGGAGGATGCATCCCACATTAGAGAATCCTTTCCTTATTTGTTCACTTGCTTCCAGGAGTAAGCCTTGATCTAGGGGGTAGGATGTAATACACCTCATGTTATTGTTGCTGTTTTGATACACTTTTTATATGGTGTTGTGTACTTGAGACTATGATGGTGATTGTTTCAGCCATTTGATTTGTTTGGTTGACAGTTTTGTTGGCTTAGATAATTATGATACTCTCTTTTATAATGTTGATGTTATGATGATACATGTTTGGTTTTAATAGGTTATGTTATCATATGGATGTATTATGTTGTTATGTAATTGATTAACGTTTACTTCATGATATTTGTGATGGTTTTTTCTAGTTGAGTCTTGGTGAAAGGACAGAGTAGCATCACTTGTTCACGAGTGCCCTACGATGTTGTGACTACCTTTCATGGTGTTCTTGTAATTGGATATATATATATGTTGCTTGATGTTGTTTTGATGTAGGATACAGGTACCTAGCATCGACTCCACCTATGTTGTTAGGTCTGAGTTTTCCCTACAATACCAATGGGTATGAAGTTGAAAATGGAGTTGAAAAGAAAGTTTCCCCATCTAAGTCTGTCACCCCATCATTGTGTATGATAGTGTCATTTGTCTACGACCCCATTTCCATTTTTGGCATCGTTTTGTTTTTAGTCACTTTATTTTAATTGTTGTTTAAGTGTCATTTTAATTATTTGTTATAATTGATGTTTTCCTTGTTAAGATTATTAATTTCGTTTAACTAATCATTTTAATAACATTCTTAAGTGAGACATTGATTTTATTAAATTATTAAATTAGATTATTAAGTAAATTTTGCTAAGTTAATTTTTAAATTATTTTGAAAATTTTAAATTATAATTAAATGAATTATGTTTATTAAAAAGGTTTTTGTGTATAATAATTATTATTTATTAAATGTAATAGTGTGATTTAATGTTTTTAATTATTAAAAAATAATTAAAGATAAATATTAATATAATGAGATTTTAATTAATTAAATGTGGAGATAAATATGATTTTTAAATTAGATAAAAGTGAAAGATTTGCAAAGGATAAAAAAAATCAAGAAAAGAGGAAAAAGATGAGTGCATGTACACTCACACTCCGAAATTGAAAAAAGAATTGGAAAATTGTTATCTTTAATGATTTTAGTTTTCAAAAACTGAAGGTGATTCCTTTAATTGAAAATTGGGAAAAGAAAGAAGAAAAAATTTAGCTGTGGATTCAATAGGAAATTATCTCTTCAATTATTATTTTTTTTCTTTTGGGTTCATTTTACAAAAATTATAGATTTTGGAACATTGGAAAATTGGTTGTGTTTTTTGGAGGACGGGTTTGAGGATTGGGGAAGAGGTCATTGTTGCTCACTGTGTCTATCAACGTGCATGGGACTCCAGTTTAGTACCATTTTATTTTGGTCCTTCTATTGATTGCAAAGTTTATGTTTCATATTTGGGTTATTGATGCCTTTCAAGCTTTAATCACTGTTTATAGAGTCTTTGAATAGAAATGGATTTAAAATCTTTTAATATTCTTGTATTCCACCTTCTCTTTCATGAAATTTTAACCTGCAGGATGATATTTTTGTAATTTACATGTATGTTAGGTTCATATTTTGTTCCAATAGGTTTTGTGTGTTTATGTGTGTTATGCATTCAATAGCTGGGGAGTTCTTGACTGTACCCAGTACACTAGATTGCTCCATCAATTTTTGTCCTTGCTTCAAAGTTTTCGTTTGGGGTTTCCTTCAAAACATTTGATATTATGTATGTTATTGTTCATCTTATAGCGTCCTTGTGCTTTAGGCTAGGCCGATCCTTAAGAGGATTGGATTTCATTTTATCTGAAGCCCTAGCGATTTCCTATTGGTTTGGCTGCTACATGCCTTTATAGCACCCAGTTTGGTGATGCTTGATCATGATTTAGTTTGGAGATTTGATGCATATTGTTTTGATATT
Source organism: Sequoia sempervirens (assembly GCA_007258455.2). Lineage (NCBI taxonomy): Eukaryota > Viridiplantae > Streptophyta > Pinopsida > Cupressales > Cupressaceae > Sequoia > Sequoia sempervirens. The sequence continues at coordinate 13,762 of VDFB02324544.1, read as the reverse complement.
ATCTCCTCTCCCAGTGTGTTATTCTTGCATTAGCTTTTTTGAACTGATCGCCATCTTTTTTTGGCATATATGGTAGTGTATGGTCTTCTTTAAAGTTTGATGTTTCTTTTGTTATATAGTTGTTATTTTTTGCAGTCCCAACATTCTTGTCCTTCCCTATTGGGTTGTTAAGTAGTTACAAGCTTTCCTTGTTGATGGGCATTCCATGTTTCCTCGAGTTCGATGTTTTTTTCCTTCTTTTTATAGTATTCTTGTTATGAATTAGTTTGAGACATATGTGTGCATTGGAGACCTTACTTTTGTTGTTGGTTGTATATTATTCTTTGTATTTTGGTCATTGCACATAGTTCATATGCTTATCATATGTTTGTTATGTTATTTGTTTTGTTTCTAAAGAAATCTATTGCATTTGGACTTAATTTATTCTATGCTTAAGATTCAACCTTGTACATTGTTCTATTTTGTTGGCAATGGCTTAAAAGTTTTTTTTGAATTGGCTGCAATGAGGTTTGGATAAGGCATGGCTGGGAAAATAATGCCATTTTTTTGTTTAGATTTTATATATATGTATATATATAAATGTTTTAGATCTGTATGGTAGTTTGGCTTATGTTCTTATTGTTGTTTTATTAACAACTGAGCTAATATATATATTTTTTATTCTGAGGTCATATTAAATATATATATATATATACAAATATGTATACATATATTTATTGTTTTTTTATTAACAACTGAGCTAATATAAATATATTTTATTCTGAGGTCATATTAAATAAAATAATTATATGTTTATATGTATAATTTATATATGTGTAGGCATTTTTAATGACTTGTACATATATATATAGTTATGTGTAATTATATATATGTTTATAGAGATATGTGAATATATGCACTCCATAAACTATGTCTGTGAGCCACTAGTTTTGTATAAATGTATAAGTAGATATTTATTGATGGTACTCAATTAGAATTTATTTATTTATGTGAGTGTTAACATGTATATTATGAATTATATTGAAAATCCAGTTGGGTGGTAATAAAATGCAATTACATTTAGTATAAGTTTTATATCATGTTTGAGATTAATTAAACGATTTCACAATGGGCGGGTAAATTGAGATGCTAGGATGAATTAATGGTATCCTTCATTAAGTTATCTTTCCTTTTCATTAGTAAATTAAAGGTTAACTTTCATGTGTTCCACCTTGGTGGCTTTTTTTTCCCCTTGTAATATTTCAATTGGATGAGATTTTTTACTTAGTCATGAGGGAACCCTTAGTTTTCATCCAATCACCATGGGGACTTTATGGGTAGCTATTCTATAGACTTCCAGAGGAAATGTAAATCTTGTTTTTATGTGAATTTTCATGATTAACCTTTATGAGTCGCTTGATTGCACTTTTTGGTTTCAACTCCTATGCGTGTTACCTTGTTCTGTTGTTTTACCTTTGGTTATGGTTGTTTGGTGAGATGGTCCATGCCTCACATTTGTACTTAGACTCATGAATTTTTTTGGTGTTTTTTGTTTTGGTACACCCTTGGTGTTGTGAGTTATGTTTTTGGGGCTATTAGGGAGAGTGGATCTTCATGGGGGCCAGTGCACAAAGGGGTAGCCAAGATAACCCATGAAAGATCTGGTTAAATAAGAGAAAATCAATAAAATAAACTAGTGGGTTGGGTAGGAACACATTAACTAAAGATAAGTAAGATACCTTGCCCACATCGTTAGTGCTTTCGTAGACTAAGGGTGGGCTAAGAAGGACATGGTTTTCAAGATTTCTACCTCATCCTCATGATAGGCTAGTGGTCTCACATGTGTCACCCTATGGGTCTGGCGCCTAGTGAGAGGTAGTCAAGATAACCATAGGTGGGGGTCGACGCCTGTTGAGAGGCAACTAGGATAACCCATGATAGGGTCGTGCGATGAAAATATCCCATAGTATCCCTTGTTATTTCCTTTTTGTTCCTTTGGAAGCAGTCATCTGTAAGTAGTCATTGATGTTATTGTTTGTTATGTTCTAGTTTTTTTCTATGGTTGGGTCTTGTGGTCATTCTGCTTGATTGTTTTGGTTCGTGGGTCTTTCTTGTCATCTCCTAGCACAAGGGGATTGGCCTTTAGGTCCACGTGGTTAGGTGGAATGTTCTTTGTACCTTGTTGGGTTCCCTATTAGCATTCATTCAGCACATTGTTGTTCAAATACAAAGTGTTCTAGGGTTCACCATATATTTAGTTGTATATTAGTCATTCCTATTATACTCATGTATTTGATATAATACTCCCGCATTGTGTTGGGAAACATTGATGTATACTTATGACATTGAATGATGTAATGTAATGAAATGGATGTAATTTATTATTTTACCTTTGTAAACCTTTTGTGGTTAAGGATTCACGGTAGCCATTATTTGATGTGTTGTATCTGTGGAAATATGCTCCATTGAATTGACATGATGATAGTATGTTTATGGTTATTGGGAATAAGTTAATCTTGTTTATGTTGAGTTTTCATATGTGGATGTTTCTTGTTGATGTATTATAATGGATGTATGATTATTGTAAATGTATGATATATCATGGTTTATAATTTAATTTTAAAATTCGTTCATTATTGTTATGTTATGGGTTTGGGTTTCACAATGTCGTCACATGTACCCTAGAGGACATAGTTAGTCTTGTATATGTATAACTACATTTCATGTATACTATGTTAATGTACATCTTATGTTATGTTTTACTTTTTAAAAAAATGTGTTGTAATTCATGTTAGATTTGTCATCCTTTGGGGTTTCACGGTGGGGCATTACAATTGCACTTTACCTTCTTTCCATTTTTGGTTAGCATTGAGTTTGTGAAAATTTTATAAGCTTTATAACTTGGTATCCTATTAGCAATACTAAACATGTGAGACATAGTTTGAGACTCATGTCATCCTGTGATACACCTTTCATCATGGATTTTGTGTTTTCTAACTCTCTTTCTAGTAGGGTTGATAATCAACCCCCTATGGATCATAGTATGCATACCTCATTTCCCATGACTTACCTTCCTACAAAAAGTTTGCATTATATTGCTAATATCCCACAAGACAACATAATGAGGCTAGATGAAGAATTAAATATTTTACAAAACTTTGTGAGAACAAAAACTATTGCTAGTAATACCATTCCTCTCATAGGAAATGTAAGAACAATGCTTAAACATAAAGAAGGGATAGAATTCATGTGCTCATTGGTCTATATCATTCAACTAAATTTTCCTCCTCCTCAAGCACCTTCCAATACACCTTCGAGGCATAAGAGAAAAGAACCATTTTTTTTTTGAATAGTTTACTACTCCTAACACATCCTTTTCTGAAAAAGGAAAGGGTTTCCAGTTAGAAGAAGAAAGTGATGAAAACATAGTAAGCAAACCAAAGAAAAAGAAACTAAAGTTACATACACACCAAAGACTTCAGTTGTAAAAGTTGTATGATATTCCTGCAACTTCGTGTGATCTATTACAAATGTCCAAAATTAAGAACATATTTTATAGGCTTATAAATTGGAAATTGATTGAATTCCCACCTAAACATGAAAATATAACCAAATGTCAAACTTACCAAAATAGGTCGTATTCTGCTTATCATAGATTCTTTGGACATCACACCGATAATTATAATGTTTTAAAGGGAATATTAGATAAATTTAGATCCCCTATGGATCCACCTTGACTTAAAGCATTCCCTCTTGTGCCTTTCCATGTAATAGTTGTAAGGTCATAACATCCTCACTATCACATGTTATACATTCATTGAAAACCATTCTCTTTATCTCAAGGAGCTCATTCTCATCACCTATCTTCAATCATCCTTGTCCTAAACTTAGTGGGGGAAAGGGATTAGATATCCTTGTCCTAACTTTCCACTTGTCATGGTCCCTTTGTCTAGTTGTCCATCTTTTGTATTTACTGATCAAGATTGGGATGCAAAGAACCTGCTATAGTTTGACCCACATGTTCCTTACTAGTTTTTTACTTTTCACGTTTCTTTATGTGATTGCATGTGTGTAATGTGATCCCTTATGTTGTTTCATTTTATGTGTATCCCTCTCCCTATTTTGTGCATTCCTCTATTTGTATCTACACTCTTCTCTATGTCATAAACATTTTATCTTTTTTGTTTGTCTTGTGTTTTCCTTTTGGGGATGACACAAGGCATCGAGACGTTTAGGTCTCTTCCATGTTGACCTGAAGGATTTTTCTTTTATTTCACTCTCTTTGTGTCATTCTTCTAGTTCTATGAGTATTTGGGGAATGATGGAATTTCCACACTCTATAACAACATTGTAGCAAAGATATATTGACGTGGAATCTATAGATCCCTTATGTATTTTTGGGGGAAACCTCTTCCTCCTTTTTCATGGTGTAGCTTTATTTTGGAAAAATATTACTTAGCATAGGGCTTTCCAAATAACCTCTTATGTCTTAGGAGTAAATATTGGATACTTTAAAGAAATTTCTCATAGCAATGGTGTTAGCAATGACTTCAAAGTGGGGCATACATCAATAATATCTTTCAAAAAAATTCATGTTTCATGGTGTCATTTTTTTCCTTGTGATGCATCCTTTTCTTGGTAGTGTAAATGGTTTTGATGTGCAAGAGTGTGATATTTCTTAGCATACAACTTTCCTCTTAATGATTATGTGATGCACTTCATTCGCTAAGTTGTGAATCTTTTACTCTTGACTTGTCCTCTCTTGGAGACATTAGGCATGATGTCCCTATTACCACCGAAATTGTACTCCCTTCTTGGAGATAGTACAATCCTTGTTCTAATCTAGACCTATCTTGGGCACCCTAAGACCCATTATTTTGTATCATTTATAAGCCCATAAGAACCATTATTTTGGATCTCAAGACACCTTGTACTCATAAACCATATAAAATCACTTAAATCCTGACAAAAAGCATTTAAAACATTCAAATCTTGAAAACCCACCTCAAAAACCTTAGGTGGGACTTATTTTCCACCTTGGGTGAATGAGTCCCCTTAGGTGGGACACATTCACCAAGGGTGGCGAATGAGTCCCATTTGAAGCATTTTTCAAACTTGAGCAAGAAATTCACAATTTTAATTCAAATCTCTGATGGATGTTGACCTTTGAGGTCTAAATTGTAGTGTAGTAAATTGCATACCCTTTCATTTTAACACTTGTTTGGTCTCGAATTGCTCTATTTATGCTTATTTTTGGTTTACTTAGTCCTATTTTGTGTCCACAATCCCTATGAATAATATATCTTTCTAGGTAATCCTAACATTCTCCAATGCATAAATGATAATTTAATGACTCCATCGGTGTGTTCCTAATTTTATACTATGTCTCCTCAACCCTATCCTCTACATCATCTCCCTCATCTGGAAATGGTCATGCATCCCCTATAGGCTCATCCATGGGAAATATGGGAGTTGGTCATGATATTTTCCACCACTCCTCATAATCATTTGTAGCATCGATGTCATCAATGTCAGAGACTAGAGGCATATCGTGATCCAAGTACTTAGAACTTCGTTGTAGATACTATGGACACAGAAAAAGTAACCCTTCTACTTTTTCTCATGTTCATGCCCTCCTAGTGGTTTTGGCTTGATTTTTCCTAAATATAATATTGTAATGTGATCAACACATTCACATTAGGTCTTAGACCCTTGAGAATAATTAAGAATTCTAGGATGTCTTCTAAAAGTGTTGTAAAGTGTTGTAACCCACATTCACACTTTTCTAGGATACTTTCATTATAATTCACCTAAATAACCTCTTTTATCACTTACCAAGTCTTATTCAAAACTATTGTAAAGATTTGTAACAAACTCTCATGCTTTTCTAGGCTTTTCATCACTAATTCAACCCTTTTTTATGTTTAAATGACCCCCCAATGCACTTTTTGGCCCTATTTAAGTGTATTTTTTAGAATATTCCCACTAACCCTTATTAAATGCATTTTAATTCCCGACATCTAGTAAAATTGCTCTAGTGGGACTAAGTCACCACCTGGGGTGACTTAGTGCCATTGGGCACAAAAATCAAAATAATTTCAAAATTTTGGTGTGATTTTATTCTCTTAACCTTAAGGTCGGCCTGCGATGTGTTATTTTTAGGAAATATTAGAAAATAAAGTATAAATAAAGGTTTACAATCTTCTAATTGCCATTTCATCATTCAAGCAATTATCAAGCAATCCTCAAACATTTTAAGCACTTTCAAGCATCCATCGGAGCATCTTGTTGCATATCTTTAGATTTCAACATCAAGGGTTTGGTGAGTTTGTGGAAATGCATGTTGTTCATTCATCATTCTCTCTTTATTTCATTTTATTTTCTAGGGTTTGATTACCAAATTGGGATTTGACCAAGGGAAACCCCTATTCTCTAACCCTTAAGCCATTTTTCCCTTTTTGCATGTGTATTTGCAGGTCTTGTATGTAGATTTGTCAAAGAAAAAGGTATTAAAAAGTGTTCAATAATCCATCAAAGCCATAAAATTCAACAAAGCCCTAATTTAAACTTGGAGACCTCTTATAGCCTGATTTCTATAGAATATGAACCAGACACCTGTGAGGAAGGGAAGTACAGACCGAAAGCTACAGATTCATGTCGCACATTTCTCAAGATTCCCAAATGAACTAAGTTGACATATGTGGTGACTTAGTCCCATTGCTAGGCTTGAAATGTGATTTTTACATTTCTAAGTACCCATTTGGTAGAAACCCATTCCAATAGAATCTCCCTGAAATAGGACTAAGTCACCTAGCTTGGGATAAGTGTCCCAATCAACTTTTCTAATAAAATATATAGGATTCCAAAGCCTCCTTACATCACACTTCAATTTCTAGGTGCACCTCTCCAGTATTGTTTAATTATGTCATTGTTTACTTGCATTCTTAGGTCATTTTGCATATCATAATGTGTTTTCAAACAACTTGCACTTCTTAGGTTTCACATTAATAAGTCATTTTTTTATCAATTTATTGGATTTATACATTGTATTTGGGCATATACCATGCATCCTTGCCTTAATTTTGAGTGTAGACATTACCCATTTTGGCCCATCTTTCTCCTTTTAGGTGAAAGAGGGTCACTAGAAGCCATTGACAAAATCTTTGTATACATTTTGGTGAACCTAACTTTTGAACATTTTATTTTTGATTTCAAGTGCATTCACATCCTATGAATAACTTACATCAACATTGAATTAGGTTTTGCATTATTTAATTTGCATCCTATGGTTTTAAAAATTACATTAGTGAAAATATCATATAGCTTGCATTTTTGCATTACTTTTCATCAAAATTTCAAAAAATTCTACATTTTCACACTGTAGCTACATCTGAACATCCTGAAAAAAAATATAAAAAATTTCATTTTAAATTTCAAAATCTAAAAGGGAATCGCTTCTTTGGGACTAATTCACCCTGTGGGCGACTTAATCTTCCTCCCACATTTTGCTGTAATTTCTAACATTTTGAGCATTTTTCTAAGTGTTTATGTTATTGCATTGTTTTAGGTTCCATAATTGTATTTATTAGCATTTTTTATTGCTCTTAGTTTCATTGCATTTCAATTCACGAACATTTAGAAACCTTTGCATGAGTGTTTGGTTTCTTATTGCTAATACCTTAGCGAGAAGAAGCTCAAGACTCATGTTATCCCACAATAATACACTTGTTGTGGATCTTGGATTGTCTAACGCTTGCACTCCTACTATTGCAACTCATACACTAGGCATGGACCCTACCTTTAGCAATGCTTTTCCTTCCAATAACATGAAAGTTGACACACAAAATGATCACATTCCGCAAGAAACAATCATTAACATTCATGAGGACTTAGCACATTTGCAACATAACATGTTTCTTGAAAAAATTTCAACCACTGCAATTCCTACTATAGACAACATCCATCATCTTCGCCGGAATGTAATGAAGGGTTAGATGTTATGAAACAAATCGTTGAGATATACCATAAACATATTCCTTTCACCTCTGGTACATCTCAACCAACAAACACTTTGGTTAGTCAAGGAGGATTGAACACTCCTCCTCCTTCTACAGTAGCATCCATACCTACCTATACCACTCCCCAAGTCACAACCACAATGCAATAGGTTAGCAATGTGATTCCTTCCTTGACAATTCTTGCTAGCATTCCTACTTCTTATAGCATTCCATTCACTTTCCCTACCACTACATACACTCCATCACCACTTTCCCTTCCCCTCAATACCACTTACACTGACCCTCTCATAACACAACTTTTCCAAACCATCTCCTTTGTGCAAAAACAAATATCCACCATCAACCAAAACCAAGATGGACCACCCACCTATTATGTCTGAACTAGCCCACTATCTCTAGAAATCTTACAAACATCGATGCCAGGGAATAGAGATGCTGAGATTTGAGAAATATGGCAGGAAGGGAGATCCTTCTAATCATATTAATGCTTACATAGCCTTATTTGTGACTTTTTCCTTGGATTAAATTGTTGCAAACTATTTCCTGGGACTTTAAATACTACCTTACTTAGTTGGTTTTCATCCTTACCAAAAAATTCATTTTTTTCATTCAATGAACTAGTTGATGCATTTATAAATCATTTCCAAGTGCATATGACTCCAAATAAGACCTTGGCCGATTTGATGAGATGCAAACAACATGAAGAAGAAAAGGTAAATGATTTTATCTCATGATATCAATCACTTTATTCTCAAATCGATGTCAAGATTTCCGATCCACATCTTCAAAAGATGTTTATTGAAAACTTGCAAACTAAACTTTGGGATAAACTCACAATGACAAAATTTCCCTCTTTTATGCACTTGTGTACCACCGTTTGTGACTATCACAATTCAGTTAGTAGTCATGATGCAAAGTCTACTTCTAACCGAGCTAAAAAATCTAAACATGGCACTTCCAACAATTCATAGCCATTTCAAAAGCAAAAAAAGGGTTTTTATAGTTCAATCCCCCTCAACAACCAACTCAACCCGTTAATAGCCAAGTAGTAGCTATTAAAGCCATGATACCTTATAGTTATGGAGATCTGAAATGACAGTTCACAGCTTTGCCAAACACTCTTCATAACACAATGTCCCAAATTTTACAACAACAAATGATTACCTTACCTACTGTTAAACCAATAGATTCTACTAAGCATTTACCTCAAACCTTTAAACCCAATGCTTATTTCCATTGTCATAGGAAAAATGGACATTATACAGAAAATTTTAAGTGTCTTAAACACCTTTTGCAAGACCTCATTGATTTCGGTCGTCTATCCATTTCAAATGTTAATGTTCAAGGCAATAAGTCTATTGCCCCACCAAATCAAAATTTACAAATTTTCACTGATCCAATGCCCAAACATAATGTGTCATTTTTCAAAGCTAGTGAAACTCAAAATAATGATGTGATGAATGTTCATACAAAAATTGTACATCCTAATCCTATTCCACATAACACTACTATTAATCTTATGGATGAGATGGTAGGTGCAACAGACATTATCCATCATAAGGGCCAACCTAAGAAATCTCTTGATATTACTTTCTCCTCTAAGGACATCCTTTCAAATCTTCACAATAATCCTCTTTACATAGTCATTTGTATTTATGATAAGCCCACTAATGAGATACTCATAGATACCACCTCTAGAGAGAATGTGATCATTGAGGAATTTTTGGTATTGCACATTCTTTATCAAGATGATTTTAATAAACCAAGAGCATGGATCAAAACACAATGGTTTTTCTTGCCATATGATAGGACCAATCATCCTTCCATTCAAATAGGGCCTAAAATAATGGATGTTCCATTCTCCATTATCTCGCAGTTAGATCAGTTTTGTTTGCGGCTAGGCCATCCATGGCTTCACTTAATGAAAGTTGTCCCTTCAATCATACACAAATTTTTAAATTTTCCACTTGATAATGACATATTCACTGTTCACCATAGTGGCTTTAACCCTTTGTCTTCTAAAGGAAACTTCTCCTTAGAAGCATTTTGGCTCGAGCCCATGGAACCTATAATTCCTTGCAAATACTTCTTTTTCATTGCTTACCAAAAGTTTAAAGCAAATAAAATTACTGAATTTCCCCCCCACAACACATCCCCATCCACTTTCGTCACTCCTATCCTTGATGAAACTATGCTTCAACTTGAACACAAACCAATCCCTCAAACTCATCCAACACCTGAAACTTCCCCCACATCGTCTAAACAACCAAGAGATAATGATAACAACCATATCTTGCTTCCTAATACAAAACAAATTTATAAAGAATAGGAGAAAGTGGATAAACAACCTTCCATGGTTCCTTTTGTTCCTCCCCTTAGGAAATACAAGAAATCAATGGCTGATCAACCCACTCCTCACAAACACAACTTGACAATAAGACCAAAAGAAATAGAGGAACTAGGAAGCGTAGGCATAGACGTTGTGCCCTTTCTCATAAGTTACAAAAAAAAAAAGCACTTTACAAAAGCAATGCATGATGACCCTCCTCCCCAATCCCAACAAAATGATCCAATACAACAACCACAACTTGTGATACACCCTTCATTGGACATTATCATCCATCATCCTATTGTGATTAATCTAGATGATGATGATGATATCACTAAAATAGACAAAGAGGTGGATAATGATCTGAATACATTATTTTCCTCTTCCATGAGCTTAAATTACAAATCTCCTACAACAAGTTTAGAACCTGGTACTTCTCCTAGTTTGGAAATTGCACTTGTCCCTTTGGCTAGTTGTCTACCCTCGATACATATCATGAACATGATTGGGAGGTAGATGACTTGCTTGATGGTTGACTTGCATTTTCCTTACTATTCTTCTTTTTTTCCTTTTCTTTTGTGTGTGCATGTATGTATCATGTTCCCCTGTGACGTGGCATTTGATGTCCTCTCTTTGTGGCATTCCTCTATTTTTACCTCTTATTCACGAGGTCATGACCGCATCCTTTTCGGATGATAAGATGACCGAATATCTCTTTCATGTTGACCTGTAAATGACCTCTTCTTTTGTGGTTTTCCTTTTTGATGAAAACAAGATTGACCACAATGACTTTTCTGTTGACCCAAAAGGACCTGATTTCCCCTTTTGATGATCGCAATTTCGAGATCGAATTCATCTCTTTTCCATGTTGACCCAAAAGTACCTCTTTTCCTTTATTTTTCTCTCTTGTGTTTTCCTTTTTAGATGACATGTTGAACTGAGACTACACTTCTTCTTACATGTTGAATCTGTAAGGATCCCTCTTTCTTTTCCTTTCCTCTTTCCTTTTTCTTGTGTTTTCCTTTGGAGATGATGCAAGGCATTGAGACCGCAATGTCTCTCTCATGCTGACCCAAAAGCTTTCTCCTTTCTTTTTGGGGATGACGAAAGCATCAAGATATCTTATGTCCCTCCATGTTGACCCAAAAATATCTTTCTTTTTCTTTTTTTTCACTCTCTTTGTGGCATTCTTCCAGTTCTATATATTTGGGAATGATGAAAAATATGAGCTCTTTACAAAAAATTGCAGCAATGAATATACTGACCCCAAATCCATAGATCCCTTATGTGTTGGGTGTTTTCATTTTTGGGTGCAACCCCTCTTTCTTTTCCTTTCTCGAACATGACATAGCCTTACTTAGAAATGTATGACTTGGCATAGGATTCTATGTTAGCCTCATGTCTAATCATTTCTTTCAGATTTTTTATATCCTAATTTTTAAAGTGAATTTCTCATAGTACGGTGTGTAGAAATTCCTTTAAAGTGGTGGAATACATTGGCATTATTCATTTGCATTTTTCCTCTTCTTGGTTCTTAGTGCAACCTTGTTACTTCACACGATGTGTTTTGTTGCTTTGTGGATGACACTGGTTGTGATGTCCTTCATGAGCATGATCTATCTTATCATATTACATTCCTCTTAATGGCTTGATGTGACACACTATATCCCCTAAGTTGTGAATCTTCTATTCTTTGATTGGTCCTCTCTTGGAGACATTAGACACAATGTTCCCTAAGTTAAAGACCTCACATGAACTAAGCAATAATCCTTTGATCATATTTTGCATGTTACATTTTGCATGTGTTATATGGCCAGTTTGCATAACACAACTTGCATGCCTGTAGTTCCATCACATTTTTTCATGAGTACCAATCATATGAAGCTTTTCTTGTCTCGTGAAGCTCAAGATGTCATTTTCTTTTGTGGTGCCTTATTAAAGTTATCAAGAGGTATAACTTTGGTATGGTTGAGTGGGAATCCCATTCTTGGGCATGACTTTTTACCATAGCCACCTGCATGTTTGTGAGTGCATACCAACCATGAGTGTATGTTTCTCACCTTGTTTAAAACCATGAGTTTCATCACCTCAAAGTGAGTATACATTTCTTTTTCTGGACAAACAACCTAGATCTTAACCACAACATGAGGGACAAATGATCTGATCTAACTCTCTTCCTTTCTCCTCTTCATTTACATCATTCTCACATGTGTTTCTTGTGCTCATGTTTAGTTTTCCATGGGATCTTCATCCTGGGGGCTTGATCATCCCTCTTGTTTTTTTTTGTCTCATCTTCCTAATGGTTAGTTCATTGAAACCCCACTTGATTGCATGCTCGACTACTTTAGTGTGATTTTCAAGTAGGTTCATCCTCTCACTAAAGTGGGGGATAACTGTAGACACAAACAAAGTAACCCTTCTACTTTTTCTCATGTTCAAGCCCTCCTAGTAGTTTTGGCTTGATTTTTCCTAGATATAATGTTGTAATGTGGTCAACACATTCATATTAGGTCTTGACCCTTGAGAATCATTAAGAATTATAGGATGTCTTATAAAAGTGTTGTAAAGTGTTCTAACCCACTTTCACACTTTTCTAGGACACTTTCATTATAATTCACCTAAATAACCTCTTTTTATCACTTACCAAGTCTTATTCCAAACTCTTGTAAAGACTTGTGACAAACTCTCATGCTTTTCTAGACTCGTCATCACTAATTCAACCCTTTACTGTGTTTAAATGACCCCTTAATGCACTTTTCAGCCCTACTTAAGTGTATTTTTAAGAATATTCTCGGTAAGCCTTATTAAATGTAATTTAATTCCCAACACCCAGTAAAATTTCCCTAGTGGGACTAAGTCACCACTTGAGGGGACTTAGTCCCATTAGACACATAAATCAAAATAATTTCAAAATTCTAGCAGGATTTTATTCTCTTAACCTTAAGGTTGGCCTGTGATGTGTTATTTTAGTGAAATATTAGAAAATAAAGTATAAATAAAGGATTTTCCCCTCATTTTTCATCTCCTACAATCTTCTAATTTACATTTCATCATTCAAGTAATTATCAAGCAATCCTCAAGTATTCTAAGCACTTTCAAGCATCCATTGGAACATCTTGTTCTATATCTTCAGATTTCAACATCAAGGGTTTGGTGAGTTTGTGACATTGCATGTTATTCATTCATCATTCTCTCTTTATTTCATTTTATTTTCTAGGTTTTGATTACCAAATTGGGGTTTGACCAAGGCAAACCTCTATTCTCTAACCCTTAACCCCTTTTTCCCTTTTTTGCATGTGTGTTTGCAAGTCTTGTATGCAAATTTGTTAAAGAGAAAGGTGTTAAAAAGTGGTCAAAAATCCATCAAAGTCATCAATGTTAAAAAAAGGCCTAATTGAAGCTTGGAGACCTCTTATAGCCTGATTTTTGTAGAATC
>VDFB02324543.1:36367-55462 GCA_007258455.2 Sequoia sempervirens | reverse complement strand
TCACTAGACCCAATTCTAACCCAAGAGTGTCATCCCTCGAGCTTTAGACTATATCAATAGCTAGATAATGACCAAAGGGAGCAACTATTTTCACTAGGACTATACCATGTTACATTCATGCTTGTGATTTGAGAAAACATGGGACTAATGCCACATTGGCTGAGCGGTGGCACTCGGAGACAAGCTCGTTTCACTTGCCAATAGGGAAGGTTGTAGTAACCCTGGAGGATGTATGGCACATCCTCAAACTGCCTATTCATGGAGTATGTGTCTTATGACACAAACTAAGGATGTAGTGTGATTATGGTGACCTTTGACCATAGGATGAGGCAGAGCTAGGTGTAGAGGAGTACGAGGTCCACTAGGATACACTCGTAGAGAGATAAAATCTCTTTGTCGTTGTCCTATGCAACACTATTGGTGGAGTGGTATGTCTTGATCGGCGAGGGAATTGATTTCTTGTTGGTTGGGGGGAGATGCTAGTTGGCATAATAACATAAGATACTATCAATGATTGGGGGCCTTATATGTTGGCCATGTTGTACTTTCAGTTTTATGATGTGGCATATAGGGGAGGGCATAGCATCAGATGGAGGATCACTCTCTTGATGGTTTGGGCCTAGGAGAATATTGCAGTATTTAGAGCACCAATAGAGAGGCATCTTGGAGAGGGATTGCCATATGTTTACATATATGGAGGGATTGTCACCTAGACATATGTCATTGGCACTGGCGACATACTATTGACCTATTGGATTCATTCACATGGAGACCATATAGGGATTGTACTCCATTATTTGATGATGATGAGAACTTTCCCTATTGTTGACAACCATGATACCTGATTGGTTGCACAATGCAGAGCCAACACATCATTGAGAGGTATCTAACCGAGAGGGTACGATGACAGTTTGGTGAGCAACAGGGACCACCTGTTGGCACTATAGAGTTTTCTTAGTCCAGTTGAGAGATTCAGCCCTAGGGCCCTATGATTCCTATGACCACAATGGATTAGGATATAGATGCACTTCAGCCTGTATAGTGGGGTTGGGTAGATGGAGTTATGGATTCAGGCACTACACCTGACTATGATGCCTGGTGGGTATAATACAAACCTGTGCCACTTACTGATCTGGATTAGCCCACACCAATAGATAAGAGACAGAGGAAATTGAAGAGAGGAGTATAGGGTTGAGGACAAGGCCATGGGGATGATGGAGGTCAGGGAGGTAGAGGAGAGGATGATGGGGAAAATGGTAGAGGGGATGGAGGGAGAGGGGGTAAAGGAGATAGGAGAGGCCAAGATGGGAGAGGCAGGGATGGGATACCACCCCATCCACCTCATCCATTGAGGAGAGATGAGGGTAGATAGGTAGCAGAGGCCCCTCACCAAGAGGGAGAGGTTGTGGTGGAGGGAATGGAGAGAGGGGTGGACAAGGACAATGGAGAGATAGTGAGATGAGGCGGAGATAGAGAGGGCCATGGTGGATGGAGGGAGAATCCTAGAGAGTGGATGGATGTGGGGGGAGGACCAGTGGAAGGTATAGAAAGATACGACAACTACGAGCTGAGAGAGATATGGTTTTCAGCAGGACATTGTGGGCAAAGCAGATCTCCACCGATTTCATGAGCAAAGGTAGTGGCTTGATTGTGGATATATCTTGTGGGAGCTCATGAGGGCTATTTTAGCTAAGTGGTATTATATTGATTGCTACGAGAGGGAGGTACCACCAAAGTGCAAAGAACCTAACTTCTCAGAGATTGAGAGCAGCTCTCATTCAAGATGGAGTCAAAGCAACAGTGGGGTATCTCAGCTGTTATCTCCCTATCAGAGGCCATCAGGATTATCTCACAGCTCATTGGGCTCACACCAGCCCAGGACGACAGGCCACCTTCTAGAGGTCCCTCCCCATTAGGAGATAGGGGGAGCACCCGCTAATTCATTTTATTATACTTTTAGACACTAACACATATATGTATTTGGCTGAGCTTGTGAAAGCTCCATTTTTTAGATCATTCTAATATTGTACTATGATACTTATCATTTTTTGGTATGTATGCAAGATGCATGACTTTGGTGGTGATTATGTGATGTGTTATTTATTATGCATGTTTCTATATGGTATTATTGATTATGATACTAGGATGCTATGCACTTATGAGATGATTCTATATGATCATGCATTTCTATATGTTTTAATGCATTATGGATGATGGTTTATGTTTTATGCTCATAAATGATTTTCTATTTTATGATGTATGGATGATGTACATGATATCCTTTGCTATATGTATGATTATTCTATATGATTATGACGTTTATGTGGATGCACATGTGATGTATGGTTTATTATGTTATGGATGTAGATGATGTGATGCAATATGAATGATGTATCCACATGTTGTGGCATGGATGTGTATATGATTTATGTAAATGTGATAATTATGTATGAAAATGCATGCAATGAGATATGAATGCAATATGATATTATGTGATCATGACCTAACATGTAATGCTTATATGGATGTATGTATGCATGTATGCATGATGATACAATCTATGTTTTTTTTTGTATTTTCAGATGTAATATGGATGACCTAATGTGTTCATGATGATGCCTATGATGTTTTATGGTGCCTATATGCTTCTAACATGATTATGTATCTAGGATATTTTTGTATGTCAAAGGATGCCATCAGGATGACTGTAGATAGAAGAGGTGAGATCATGGAGGAGGTGGATTGTAGCATGAAGAAGACAAATATTAGCATGAAGTTAGTCAAATGGAACGAGATTGATATTCTTGCTTAATAGATGTCAACTTGCATTTTTATCATCATTGGGCAGAAAAATTATAGAAAATGAACCATAAACACCATGGTATGACATAGAACAAGGTGTGCAATGTTACCACTTGTGAAAACAGACACTCAACAGACAAGGAATGCCATGAATCATACTAAGGACCTAATTTCCCCAATCTTTTTGCCAAGACAAACCACAAGCAACAATCAAAAGAAAACAGATCATGATCCATCATCACCCCTCTAAATCCTTCATGGGACATCCTCAAGCTAGCTAGTAACATGGCCAAAGACCAATCAAAAAGATAAAACCAAATAGACCAACAAAGTCAACAACCATTTAGATCAGTTGCTAGAGTTTATTTGATGTTAAGATTGATGTGATTGATTGATTGATTGATTGAAAAGTGAGTAATTGACTGATGTTGATTGATTGATAGGGTTGACTGATTGATTGATTGTTTGACTAGATTGATTGATTGAATTACCAAGATTGATTATTTGATTAGATTTAATTGAACAATTGATAAGATTGATTGATTAATTGACTGATTTGACTGACTGATAAGTTTGACCAATTGACAAGATTGATTGACCATGCCTGGTTTCAAGAAATACATATCATGTATAAGGAAAATGACAAGGTTGACAAATGACCAATGTCCCAATTCAAGGAGGACACAACCTAAATAGGATAAAATGATAAGACCAAGAACTTGACAAGCATCGATGATCAGGAAGTTGACTAGTTTGGATTGAAGACTAGTTGGATAGTTGATTTGTTGGTTCATGATTTGGTAAATATAAATCTATTTGCTTGTGTTCGAGGTATTGTTCTTAGCAAGGAATAACTTATTGTAGGACCAAAGACAATACACTCAACAAACCCTAAAAGACTAACCTATCACCTTGAGGGCTCATCAAAAGATGGCCTTGCCTATGTTATACACGTAGAGATGTCATAGTTCAACCAACTTGGACCAAAAATGACTCAATACTATGATGAAAATATTGATTGATTCGACTCAACAAAACCCTAAGGGACTGACCTAGTGCCTTGGGGGCTCATTGAAAGATGGCCTTGCTTACGTAGCAATACGTAGAGACAACGTAGTTTGACTGGACTTGGACTGACACAAACTTTGATTCTGTCTCCGATTCTATTTTTGGAGTTTTGATGTTTTACAATTTTTTTGGATTTTTTATGTTCTATATTTTTTATGGATTTTAAAGGTTTTATGATTTTTTTTGGATTTTGAAGGTTTTATGTTTTTATTGGATTTTGAAGGTTTTATGATTTTTTGGATTTTTGATGGTTTTATGATTTTTTTTGGGATTTTAAAGGTTTCTACATTTTTGGATTTTTTAAGGTTTTAATGAAGAAACCATGTGTAGGATCCCATAAAGATGTAAGTCAAGGAATTAGTCGGGTATAGGACCAACTTATTATGTGCAAGGAAATTGATGGATGCAAAGGATGGTTATGAAAGGAAAAAGATGCTAAATGTCAATGGATCTCAGGCCATGAGAAGGATGACAAAGCTTTATTATGGATGGATGATATGTGTGAATGGATGGACAAAAGGCGGAAATAGAGGATAGTAGAGAGTATACAGAACGACCATACATGGTGCCTTATTTTTCCAGGTTTTCACCATGGTACTTATCCAAAGCACCACCTAAGTGGTTTTCACTTTTGGATGAATTATTTCTCTTTACAATTTTTCCTTTTTTCCAAGTTTTATTTTTGTTGTCACCATGATGCCTGTTTGCTAGGTTTTCATCAAAGTGACTTATTTTTTCACTTATTTTTTTAATTTTTTTGTATTTTTTTGACTTTTTGAAAGGGATTCTCTGAAGGCTAGGTGTAATATCTATGAAGATGCATGTTGTTGATGGGATCAGACAATGGTTCACCTTCAAGAATAGACAACTAATAAGAACCCGACCCATATGTTGATGTGATGATGTAGGGACCCAACCAATTAGGTTCAAACCTTCTAAGCTTTTCTTGATCTGTTTGATTCTTAAAATTTTCTTTCAAAACCAAGTCACCAATGTCAAAGTATCTAGCTCAAAATCTTGTTATAGTTGCATCGAAGATGGTTTTGATGTGCCTACAAATGGGTTAAGGAATTCTATCTTTTCTCATCCAATTTAACTCAAGCTTATGCAAACGGGCTATACAGTACTCTTCTTCATCAATAAACTATTGTATAAATACCCTCAAGGATTGTAACTCAACCTCAATGGGAATAATATCTTCAAATCCAAAGACAAGGGAATATGGAGTGGCTCCTATGGGTGTACGAATGCAAGTGCAGTAGGCCCATAGTGCAAGATTGAGTTGGACATGTCAATCATGGCTAGCATCATTGATAGTTTCCTTTAAGATTTTAAGTATAGTCTTATTAGATGCCTCAATTTGATTGTTACCTTGGGGATAGTAGGGAGTGGTGAAATGGTGTTGGATATGAAACTTTTCACATAACTCTCAGACATCTTGATTCTTAAAGGGATGGCCATTAATTGTAATGATGGAATGAGGAACACCATACCGACATATGATGTAGTTAAGGATGAACTTAGATATTTTATTTCCAGTAATCTAGGTCATCAAAATGGATTCAATCCATTTGGTAAAGTATTCAATAGCAACAAGGATAAACTTATGTCTATTGGCAGAAGTGGTGGTGGAACCCCTAAAATTCTTATGTTGCATTGATAAATTCTACAAAATCTGGCTATCTTTCCTAGCTTGGAATGGCTCTTAGGGCTTAGGGTTTCAGTCTCTCTCATGTTATATGGTTTATGTATTTCTTAAACCTTCTATAAAACCATAGGTTTTTTCCCTTTGCATACGATCTAATTCGTTGTTGACTAGTTATCACCTATTCTTGGTTCATTAAGTTGCCACTTGAGCCATTCAATTTTTCTACTTATTGGCCCCTTGAGACTAATGTTCCCAATTGTTACCCATGGAGTCTTTTTAAATATTGCTTCATATTATGTGGGTTGCAAGCCTTTTAATATTTGCTAAGGTCCCTTTGTCCAAGTTTAATATTTCAGCATTGGTCTAATGTTTGGGTCCTAAATTTATGTCCCCCATGTCACTTGTCTACCTATTCGGGTCCCTTTTTAAGTACTAACTTTGTGCACGTGTAGAATGGGGTTTTATTTGTAGTAGTTCAATTAGTTGATATAATCCTGATCGTTCCCTGCTCCCCCATTCGGTTTTAATCTTCATTAAAATATTCATATGGGCTGGTGGGCTAGTGCCACGTGTCCCATCATGTCAATGAAGCCCATCCTCCCTCAAAGGCAGTGAACATCAAGCTTTAAGGGATCGACGATTGAGATGAAACAATCTGGATTGATCTTTACCATTCCCTGCTAGCTCATGAGGGACCCACCTTCATCTCCTATCCCTCAACAAGGAAGCGGGGAGGTGCCACTTGGAAAAATCTAGACCGTCACTGAAACTATAGTGAGGAATGAAATATTTTGGAAAGATTTCGGCATAAGGTCTAGAGACATTAATACCCATGCTACTAAAAGGTCTTTTAAGAATATGTTTTAAAAGTGAACAATATTTTATGATCATGGTCGTCCATTGGATCCAAAGGTTATGCATGGAGACAGAGGGCTTGAAATGTAAAGAGCACGCAAGTTGAAGGCACCAGATTTAATATGAGCCTTCCCCGCCCCCCTGATGTTGAAAGATGCACACAAGTTAAACCCAATGGGGAAGTGGGGAGGCTGATACATAGCCTTTTCCATGGCTTATGGAAATGATGGAGCCCATGGGGTATATTGCAGGAAAATCCACATGGCATGTTTTGGTTCGTCGATGGAAATGGGAGTCTATAGTCAATTTTTTTTCAAACTTTTTTGATTGGATTTGGTTCACTCATCGAGCCATCTCACTATAGAATCAACGGTCAAAATTCAAAGTTGAGATTAAGGTCAAGTAACTCATTCTGGCTCACACAAGCAAACAAAAATGGTGGATTTGACACTGAACTACCAAATTGATTTGCCATGATTCCATAAAAACTTGCTTTAAAGCATAATTGTAGATTCCTAAAGCATCCAACATGTAAAGGAGTTCTCATTGCAAGTTTCAAGCTCACTCTATGACCAAAATTAGAATTTTTAAAGTGCCTGTAAACCAGTAAGTAAAATCAATACCTTGCTTTTCAATTTGTTAGAATTTGCTTGCTCTATCATTCTATCAGTAGGTTTTTTGGTCTGCTTTCATTTCTTTTAAGGTTTGACATTTATTTTGAACAATTTTCTTGTTTAATCTTGTTATTTATTTGCATCAAACCCATACCCTAGTTGTGAGCTTGCAATTTATTGAGAAGTAAACCCTAGTTTGCACAAACCCTATAACTATGGCACCTAAAGTTAAAGCATCTGTATCAAAAGATCAACCCTCCAGGTCTAAACCTAAAGTTAGACCTCTTGTTCAGGATTTAACTGACCAATTAGAACCCTAAACATTTGAGAAACCTAAGGGTCAGCTATTGTTCTAAGGCACACAAATTGTGGATGTGCTTATAGATAAATAATACACTATTAAAGATGCCACATTACCATACACTGGATGGGCACAGTTTAATTGTTGGTTTGGCAACCGAAACTATGGCATCCCTATTGGCAACCCCTAGATATTAGATATGGGGAAGGTGGTAGTGCCCAATGTTTATATGGATATCGACTTACTAAAAGAAATATCAA
The DNA here is from genome assembly GCA_007258455.2 of Sequoia sempervirens. Lineage (NCBI taxonomy): Eukaryota > Viridiplantae > Streptophyta > Pinopsida > Cupressales > Cupressaceae > Sequoia > Sequoia sempervirens. Next base: position 47,914 of record VDFB02324543.1, on the reverse strand, counting down.
CAAATTATGACCCAATTTCAAGAATTGTGAGAACCTTTAATGGTATTGGAATGGTTAAGGTTACTAGGGCTAAGATTGTTGAGGTCTTCAAATTGACTGAGTGGAGTGAGGATATGGTCAAATTTGATACAAAATCACTCAAGGTTGAATATGAGACGGTAAGGCATACCTTCAAAATCCCAATGTTGTAGCACTATTTGACATCTATTAAAGGTCAAGGGAAAATTATTTTGGGCCCATCAAACAAAGAGCCATGCCCCATCAATTATTTTGTGTCCTATTTTCAAAGGGCATTCTATTCCTTGTGTCAAATCATAGGTTATGACCCAACTATAGGTATGCCCATGGTTGAGATGTATATGGCTGCACAAATTCAACACCCTACATGCAAAACACTTTTTGATTTTGGGTCATACATGGCTGAGAAGATTCATGAGGTTTTGGTTGCATTGAAAAATGGTTAATATGGGGTAAGGTTCTACTGGTACTCTTTATTCATGCATATGTTTTTGTTCAAAGGAGCTACTTACTTTAGAAAAGACATGACATTGGACAAAAGGGAAGGTGATATGGATTTACTTGTCCAATGTTGGACCTCACTCCTTGATAGGGATGAAAAAAAATCTAGTTATGTGGTATTAGAGAATCTTTTTTCTTCCAAGCTGAGGAGGGTTTTGATTATGAACATGCCAAGAATTCCTGCAACTCTGCATGACTTTTTGAGGCCTAAAGATAGGAGGCCCAATTTGAATATTGATCACAATTGGGGAGATGTTATTCCCCATCCTAGCTACACAGTTCTAAGGGTGTATGGAACAAGGGTTGCACCTCACATACTACCAAAAGATGTGCCACTGAGAGTTGGTTTCTTATAAGCAATGTGGCAGTTAGGAGATGTTGAGGATAACCATTTGAAGGATCAGGGTAAGGGAACCTTTTTCCCTACATACACTTGTTTCTCTGATTTTGTTATGAAGAAGGGAGGATGGAGTAAGCTTTCTTATTGTTAGCGAATGAATTGGACCCTTTGATAAATATGGTGATAACAACAAATCTCATGCCTGATAAGAACTAGCACCTATTCGCTAACAACTTTGGAAAGGCCACAATTACATTTGTAGATTTCCTCTAAATTGAGAGGTACATCTCCCTTGTGCAAATTAAATGGAAGATAAGTAGCTTTTAACCAGAAAGCAATAAGGCCACTAACATTAATACATAAAAATGTAATTAATGCAAAGAGAAAATCCTAAATATCATCAATGAACAACTCATAGACTGTACTTACTAATGGTGAAATCTAATCTAAGCATGAATAAGAGATTTCATAATTATAATAAAGGAAATAAATGTAATAGAATAAATCTTAAACAAAAAATACATTCTATATTATATGTGAATCGCATGTTAGTACAATCAACATCACATTCCACTAACAATGCATAGATTTGAAGCTATTGCAATCATAAATGGACTAACTGAGACAAATCCTAAGTGTTCCTTCCTTCACTACAACACTATGTAATTCCAGAGATTAGACCCTCGCCAAATAATCTTTCTACCTAGATCTATAGGAACCAAATTCCTTTCTAATAGCTACTGATAGGTTGTGGTAACATATTCTTGTCACATAACTATCTATCTTGAAAACTAGTGGTTGAGAATAATAAATAATCGGTATGATTACATTGCTAGTGAAAAGATTGCAAATAATTCTTGAACATTTCTTGATTGAACCCTCACCTTGTGGCCATTGATCATAAAATAGTTTGTATACCTCACCAATTGAGGATTTAACAACTGTCACATGTGCATGTTGTCTTGTCATGAAATCAATTGGGAATGTAACTTAAATTCCAGTCATATCACCATTAATTTCAGAATGCATCACCATCCTATCATCTTGATTGTTCTCAGTTAACATGTTTTTCCAACCCTTTATAAATTTAATAGGTACAACCTCACTTTGCCATATTGTAGTATAAAACATGGCTAGTGCTTAGAGCGATGGTGTATCCATGAATGATTTTTTCACCATTGAAGAGATCGAGTGTAGTACTCTTTTTAGGCAACTTTCTGATCAGTTAAAGGAGGTCTTCACAATTGAGAGTGAGATTGAGGAGGAAGTGCTACACAACATATTAGGAGATACTTTTCTGAACGAGTTTCACATACACAATGCAACACTCTTGGAATATTTCATGTACACCATAATCTGCACTTCCAATCATTGTGATTGGGGAATGAGGATAGCAGAATGGTTAGTAAGACCAAAGTACCTTCATTGGGTGAACATGGCCATTTCCATCCTCAAAAGCTATCTATGGAGTGGACTAATAGGTGATGCCATTTCCATTGCTTCTATTCCTTAGACTAAAGCCTTGGAGGAAGTGGTGGCTCTCCCATACATAGGACTTGTGAGAAACAATATGGAACTATTTTCTTAGCTTTTGCAGACACATGAGAACCTACTCTCACCTGCTTAGACAGAGCATCTCCAAGAAGTTACAAAAGCACTTCATGTGTTGGTATTCACCCTTTATGCCTGAGAAGAAAATCCCATTTTGATAATATATAGCTTCTCCATTTCTATGTAATCAATAAAAAATTTGTATCTCCAGTTGTACATATATTATATATATAATAAAATATAGCGTTTTGGTACTCCTGGTGTTGATTTTTGTATCATGATCAATTATGTCTTTGAATCAGGTTTAAATTTTGTTTCATGTGAATAGCTTTCTTTATTCAATCCTACATAATAGTTTCCATTTGCACTTTTAAATGATACTTTGTATGATGGTCATTCAATCTCTCTTGAAAACACATTTGGTAGTGATGTGGGAACTTCATGGAACTATACAAATCGTTGTTGTAGTTATAGTAAATACTTAGATTCCTTCTCAACTTTAGAGGACTTTGAAAAAGATATCAGCAACCTTTTTGACAAGCTTGTGAACTTTACAAACCACCCACACTTGAAAATAGAAATTTTGGATCGTGAGGTGAGTTACAACAAAACCATAAAATACCTCTTGGATTAAAGTATGACAAAGGAAAGGATTGTGGCAGTTAAATGGGGAGTTAGACAAAATGACCAAAACACCACCCAAGTTATGAAAACTTAACAAAACCCCGCCCAACAAAGACTTAGCCAAAATTTGATATGGGGTGATGGTTTACAAAAAAGGGGGTCCTAGAATTTTGACAAAACTGATGTAATTAAACCTTTTGGGATGAAGAGGGTAAGAGCAAGAAGCCATGATCCTAAGGGATTCATGGCATGGCTAAAAGCAAGGATCAAAAGCTCCAAATTCATCCATAATTTCTTTTTTCTATAAGATGTAATAAGGAATATTGTTGACTTCTAGAAACAAGATGATAGAAAGATGAAATGGATTTCTTTCAATAAATTTGAAAGAGAGCTGCAATCTAAGGACCCTCAATTCTTGGCTCTTGGAAACATAAAGGATGAAATGCAAAGAATTGAATATGTTTTTTAGAGTTTTGAGCAAGTAGTTGGTAAATTGAAAGGTGAAAGTTTAATCTAGGACAAGGGGAAGGTTGTAGTAGAGGAACAAGGTGAAGGAGAAACCCATGTGATGGAAGAAAGGCCAACCTATCAATCCCCCAAGAAAGTAATTGTTTTCAAAAAGAGGAATGACAGGGCGAAGGAGAAGCAAATAGTAATTACCTCTTCTCAACAAGAGGAGCAAAGAGTCCCTTCACCAGAACATGAAATGCCACCATTGTCTCCTCCTAGGTCAACTAGTCCTAAGATTGTTGACATTGATTCACCACCAAGGAATTCATCACCACCAAGGTAATCACCTCCTAGGAGATAAAAGGTTGAATCAAGTGGCCTGGTGGATTATGATGAGGATTCTAAAGATGAAATACTGGTTACTGAGGAAGAGATGCAGTAAGTTATGCCTTATCCACCTAGGGAGATGGTACCACAACAATTGGGCCTTAAATTGAGTAAGGTGGATCTCAACAAAATGAAAAACACTGATGATGTTAGAGAAGAGGTTTGTTAATAGTTCATGGAAAATGACTCATTTATCAAGTCCTCAATCTTCATGGAATTTTCTTCTAGAGAAAAGAAAGATGAATATGTTAATAATGTTGGAAAAAAAGGAGCCTCCCCCTAGAATTTCCTAATCAAATTATTTAGGCCCAAGTGATGAAAGAGATGAAAGAAAGCTTCCAATGTATAACTTCACAAGATGGTAAGGAATTGGTCAGGAAAAGTGGTCTTCTCTTGTTTCTAGAATGGGACCTTGCCTCCGCCATAGACTTTGATACATTGAAGAGGTATGATAGGCCTCTATACAATTCTGAGGAGGAAGAAAAAATTGCACTACAAGGTTCTACTTTTAGTGAGTAGTGAGACACTCTGGCTATTTGGGCTCTAGCCCCAAATACAAAAAAAATATAAGTTGCAAAACCTTCTACAGACTATAGTGGGGGCTTGATTATAAAGAGAGTATCTAATACCTTTGCCATTAAATTTTCTACCATGTTAGTGAACATTGCTCAATTCACAAAGGAAACAATAGAGGCAGTCACAACAAGGAAAGAAAAATTCAAAAAGATGTACAATGATTTATTGGTTGAATATGGAAAAGGTTAGCAAAAGATCATGGAGTTACAAATAGAGATGACACTATTAAAGGAGAAGATGAAAAATATGCAATCTAGTGAGCAAATGCAAATAGATCTTGCTTCTCCTACCTCACCACAAGAACAAAAATCTACTACCCCTACTCCCACAAATACTTCATTGGAAATTGTGCCATATAATATGGGAAATGTGCCTATTTCAGTTGAAGAGCCAAGTACATCAGAGGCACAACAAATAGAGGAAATAAATAAGGAAGATATACTTGAGAAGTTGAATACATATGAAGAGAGGTGCAACTAACATGACAAAATGATCCTAGTCAGCAATTTAAAGATTGTCACTTTAGTATTGGAGCATATAAATAAGGGAGTTGATAAGAGATTAATTAGCATCCATGCTAATTATTCTTCCATGATTGATGTTGTGAAGAATTTTTGATAAAGACAAGGAGGTGGCAATCCCACTTATGGAAAAATGGATTCCCAAACTACAAGATTTGAGGCTAATGGTCATGGGATCCAAGCATGATGTGAAAAAGTTAGATAACATCCAACCTACCCTTAGACTAGTAAATGGAATGCAATAATTCCAAGGAAATATTGAGCCTTTGGAGTCAGAGATAAGGGAGTTGGTTAAAGGGTTTGAAGAGATGAATTTTGGTCTCCTTCCTGACATCTTGAAGGAAAATGGTGAGATCAAATCTTTGTAGGAGTAGAAAGAAAAATCCAATGATGTAATTACAAAGCAAGCAGCCCTAATTTGTGAAGGGACCGACATGAGAATGCTAAAGAACATAGACATGTTTTCTCAAGCAAGAATTTCCTTGGAGGAATTTGATAAGGAAGCTAACCAGGTGGTAACCAAATATGCTCCCTACAAAGCAAAGGTTGATAGTGTTATTGCATTCAATTGGCCCTCAGAAGAGGAATTTCAATCATGGAAATACAAGTACCTTGATATCTTGGAGGATTAGGTTACTATTATAGGGGGTGGTCAATGCAATTTTGGTCTTAAAGTATACAACAATGGAGAGTACCGGATGGGAGAATACAATACATGGCTTGGAACTAATATAGATTAGGCCTTTGATAAAGTAATGATAAAATATTGTATTCTCTCCAGTTTCAAAATTAATGACAGGGTACATACGTGGACGTAATTTTTCCTTTTCTCTTTCTTTATTTTATGCTTCTCTTCCAGCAAGCTCGGTGTATGTGGACATAGTTTTGAAAGCACATGGGTATAGTGCTACAAAAAATAAAAGGTGCCTTTTGGAAGGCAGGACCAAATCTTCATTGACAAATGTAAATAGTTTTTGTCCCATGTGATATTTCCCTCCATTTGAATTGCAAATATAACTTCATTGGGGAATATATGTTGTGTTGATCAAAGAGGAAATGGACATGTGTACATTTTGGCCTGAAGCTTATTTTCTCCTTCATTTATATAAGAAGGAATTCATGGCCAAATGTAGAGGTTGGTTGTTGATTGATCATAGAGAGAATTTTGTAATGAGAATACAAAGAACAATTTAGAGTTTTTGTCATAGGTTTTGAGTCTAGTTAATATGTAAATGTAATTTTTGATGGCAGTACTAGAAATTGAATATAAAATGGTGCAAATTTGAAGCCATTTCTCTCCTAGTGTATTCATTTTATGAAATATTAATAAAATGATCAAGGGTTGTTTTGTTAGTCTTCATTGATTTCAAATGGATGTATGGCTCTGTCCTTGTTTTCAATTCAAATAATTAATTAAATTGCTTGGATGAAGCTATAGGTTCATGTAATTTGAGTATCAAGATCTTTACAAGAAGTTATGGTTTGGGATACAATGTTGATATACTGTAATGCAATGTTGTGAAAGCTTTATAATGTTATATATTAGTTTGTTGTCAAATTATATCTATGTTGAGATTGACTTTGTTTCCTAGGTTAAGACACTGATCTGAGTTTTTTATTCATGATATATCTTCTTGGTCGTTCAACAAAAAATAAAATTCATAAAAAAACTTTCAAATGATCTGCAATTATTATTATTTCATGTCAAGTTATTTCATTCTCTTACTCTAAATGTTGAGTGTTGTAAAGGAGTAGCCAACTTATGGAAACATTCCATTTATTGAGTTGTTATATGATAATTCATTTGTTATTTGTAATGTATCTAGTCATTGAGTGTATAAGTTTTTAGGTACATTATCAGATCACACTCTTAGGTCTTGCAAAGCCTGAAGTGTAGGAGGAAAGAATTGTTGATTTCACTCATTTGTTGGCCAATCCCTTCAGGTTGCTAAGGATTGGAATTGGAAATTCCATAGGATTCTTTCAAGACTAGCTTGGTTCTTTAAAAACAACCAACAAGTGGAATGAATCTTTCCCACGAGGTGGAGTCCCCATTGAGAGAAGGTTCAAGAGGATGTAAGTGGGTGTAGCTCCTGAGTAGGTGTGTGTACAAGATCTCCATGTATTTGACATTAGCAACATTTCTTCATGAAACAGTAGGAATCACATTTCATTGTAGGCCAATAATATCCTTTTCACATAAGCTTCTTAGATAGAGTAGGGATAGTAGAGTGAGCTTTGCATATACCACTATGTACCTCTTGTAAGGCCATTTGTGCTTCATATGAGTCAAGAAATTTGAGAGGGGTACTATCTAGGCTACATCGATAAAGGGTATCATCAGTGATGATGTATTTGGAGGCTTTCTGAATAAATTTTTTGCATTGGTCTGTGGACAAGTCAGGAGGGATAATATGGTCTTGTAGGTAGTTATAGAAGTTTTTGTACCAAGGAGATTCAAGACCAACAAGTTCACACATTAGTTCAGATTTAGGGACCTTGAACATGGGGATCAACAATTGTTCCACCAAGAACTCATACTACGAGGAATTGTTAGGAATATCATAGAGAGATGCAATGGTTTCCATTGCATTAGCTACCTTGTTTTGAATTCTTAGAATTTTCTCAAAAGAAATTTCATTGAAGTATAATTTAAAACTATCCATCATGTGCTTATAAGGGGTAAGCTTCTCTTCCTTAGTATCATTGTCATCATTCACTTGATGGATAACCAATTGAGAATCACCATAGACTTGAAGATCCTTGATTTTCCATTTGTTTACCATGCATAATCCTATCAACAATGCTTCATACTCAGACATATTATTCATGCATGGGAATGCTATTATATATGACAAGAATGGAATCCCCTGAGGTGTGATAAAAATAATTCCAGCCCTTGAACGATGATTTGTATAGGATTCATCAAAGTACAATTTCCATGTTGTGGGAATTTTTATTGCGAAGACAATTTCATCAGGAAAGTTAGACACAAGAGGATGGTTTGCTATCATTGGTGCATCTACAAGTTGATCAACTATTACTTGTCCTTTTATTGCCTTATAATCAACATACTCTATGTCGTACCCACTCAGAATCATGACCCACTTTTCTAATCAAGGTCTATTAGAGTTTCTTTGATTAATAGATACTTCAAAAGATCAATCTTAACTATTAGTTTTGTTCTATGACTCAACATGCAATGTCTCAACTTCTGTGTGGTGAAAATAACTGCAAGGCATGCTCTTTCAATGGGTCTATAATTAAGCTCATATCCTATCAGAGTTTGACTGATATAGTAGATAGCTCTCTCTTTTCCATCATTGTCATTTTGTGCTAGTAATGACCCCAGTGCTAATGTAGTGGCTGATATATAAGATTAAGTGTCTTTTGTCAATAAGAGGCATGAGAACTGGAGGAGACAATATATAATCTTTTGTTTGCTAGAATACCTCTTGACAATGTTTGGTCCATATGAAGGGAACTCATTTATGTAAAAAATGTTGAAATGAATGAATCTTGTCTACTAGATGGGAAATGAACCTTCATATTAACTATAATCTTCCTTGTATAGTCCTCAACTAACTAATGTTGGTGGGCGGTGGCATATCTATGATTGTTTTTACTTTCACAGGATCGACCTCAATTCCCCTATGAGAAACTATGTATCCCAATACTTTTCCTAATTGGACCCCAAACACACACTTCTTCGGATTTATTCTGAGCTTATATTCCTCTAGTATTTTGAAAATCTTATCTAACACTCCAAGATGACCACCTCTTGTCAAATATTTTGTCAATAATTCCACATAGTCTTCCATAAGTACATGCATATAGTCATGAAAAATGGTTATCATAGCCCTTTGACATGTTTCTCTAGCATTCTTGAGTCCAAAAGGCATTACATTCCAACAAAAGGTACCCCAAGCGCAAGTGAAATTTGTCTTGTGTTGATCTTCAGAGGAAATTCTAATCTAATTGTATCCTAAAAATCCATCCATAAGTAATAACATCTCATATCCCGATGTGAGTTCTACTATGATATCAATGTTAGGTAGTGGGAAATCATCCTTAGGAAAAGCCTTATTTAGATCTCTAAAATCCATGCATATTTTGATACCACCAATTTTTTTAGTGATAGGAACAAGGTTAGGTATCCATTCAACATAATATATGGGACAAATAAAACCAACATCCAAAAGTTTCTTTAACTCAACCTTTACCAAGAGTGTGATTTGTGGATGCATTTTCCTTAATTTTTTCTTGATAGGTTTAGCATTTGAAAGTAATGGTAAATGATGTAGAACTAGTTCAAGGTCCAACCCAAGCATATCATCATATGACCATGCAAAATTAACTTCTCTTTCTGAAAAGAATGTAGTGAACTATGATATTTCATTTGTGGTCAAAGATGTTGCAAACTGAACAATTCTAGGATTGTACTTTGTCCCAAGATTAACTTCTTCTTAATCCTCTATTGGCAATGGTGATCTCTCTTGGTCAATAATGAGACTGTCCAACCCTCCATTCTCAAGCACCTCAAAGAGTTTTTCGCCTTCGGATACATCCTTTATTTTTACTTTTTCATGGTCTAAAGGAACCTTTCAGTTTTCACCTAGATACCTATTCTTTTTATTTTTATTTTTATTATTTTTCTCACTTTTATGACTAGAGAGAGGAGTAGACTCTCCAAAATATGTTGCATTATCAAGCTCAATGATGAAGCCAAATTTATGATCCCCACTTGGTATCTCTTCACGAAGTTCCATGAACTCAGCAATTGCTTCGTCATTCTCGAATGCGTCTAAACTTGGTGGTCCTTGCTAGTCCAGTCATAGGTTGTGGGTAGACAAGGGGTAAGCCATCATTAGTATCATCAAGGATCAAGGCAGATATGGTAAAGATAGAGGTATAATTAGGATCCCAAAAGCAATCAATCTGGATATTAATTTCCATGATATTGGTCAAGGATGAGGATAGTCCAAGTTCTTGGGGACATTCTCTAGTTCATGCAATAAAATTTGGTTGTGTAGGAACCCCATTCCATAAATGATCAATTTCCCCATAGTAAAAATATTCCTCCTCAGATGTCTCAATTTAATTCAAAACATTAACGTTCTCACTCAATTTCAGCTTAGTATAAGGAATACTCACTGTTGCAAGCATGTACCCTAGCCCAATGTACTTTGGTTAGCAAGGAGGAAGTATTGGTTCTATCATTCCATTCTTACTTAGGCCAAGACCACTATGTCCATCATATCCATTTTTCTTCATAATCTCAAAACCTTTTAGATACTACTCAACTAGCAACTTCTTAGGCTCAATGTCTTGTTCATCTTTGTAAATCCATGTGGAAATTTCTTCACTGATGGGATCTTTACTTAATTCCACCCATTTAATGAAGGTGGTAGGAGGGCTACAAATGGTGATTTTGGGTTGAATAAAGTGCAGTTTTCCAAAAGACTTTGGTGATTTAGAAAACTTTCCCACATGAAATAATATTTCCATGTTGTACTCCCCACATCCCTTATCATGAATCTAGACTTTAGGTTTGGAGGGTGTGATGAATGGAGTGGATGATTTGATGAAGGAATATGGATCAATTTAGTTGGATGAGGTGGAATATGAAGCTTCTTGATTAAGCTTCTTGATTAATAGGCACTTGATGTTCGGTGGTTCATCTTAGATTGTTGCGGTATTGGAAAGGATCAGGATCACCTGATATGGTAACTTCAAGGCCATTATAAGGAAACTTGAGGCATTGATGGTAAGTGGAAGGCAGAACTCTCATGGTATGAATCCACGAGAAATCTAGGAGAAGGTTAGAAGGCAAGTCTAGATCTAAGACATGGAACATTGTGTTTTGAATAGCGGGACCAACCCTTATGGGAAGTGTGATTACTCCTTCAAACAAGCGCTCAACATCGTTAGAAGCCTTGATAACAATTGTTTTAGATTGATCTATGCAAGTATCAGAGAATCCCAATATTGTAACCAATTTTAGGGTACATATGTTCAGACCTACTCCACCTTCTACCAAGAATCGTCCAATTTCATGTTTATTTATGTAAACTTCAAGGTGTAGGGGATCATTATAATTTAGATTTTGTGTGGAAAGATCTTGTTCAGAAAAGGTGACATGATGAGGTGTATCAAGGTATGCAACCATGGCCTGAAATTGGTTGACATTTAGGTTAGAAGGTATAGATGTTTCTTGCAAAGCTTTTTCTAGAATGGCTCTGTACTCTGGGGAAATGTGGAGCAGCTCAAGAATGGATATCTATGCAGGCATCTTTCCTAGATGATCAAGGAGGTTATACTGACTTTTTGGTTGTGGATTAGAAGCAACATCTTGAAGGATCACATTAGCTCTATGGGTAGTGACATCACATTTTGAACTTTTGTTAATGGTGATGGTAGCAACATGTTCATCAAGGCATCAAATGTGATGGATGGTATATTCATGCAAAACACGAGTATAATTAGCACCATTATTATTTCCTGAACTGGAGGCCTTCCATTTTCCATGGTCTTACAAGGGAGTTTTGATTATGGAATTATCAACATTGGTTTTAGGCT
>VDFB02324543.1:0-36347 GCA_007258455.2 Sequoia sempervirens | reverse complement strand
TACAAATGGAAAGTTGTCAGCATGGAATTTGTACAAGGGTTACCTTTAAGTAAGAACATATATGATGTCATTTTGGTAGTAGTCGATAAGTTGAGTAAGGTGGCACATTTTATTCCAAGGAATCTTAAGGATGGATTGTAGACCTTGGCCAAGAAATTTGTCCAAGAGATCTTCTTGCATGGAGTGCCAAACACCATCATATCTAATAGAGATACTCAGATGACATCAAGGTTTTGGAAAACCTTGAATGTAGCTTTGGGGACCAAGCTAAATTTTAGTTTAGCCTATCATCCTCAGACCAATGGTCAAACTGAGAGATTGAATCAGGTAGTATATCTCCTTCGAATGTACTGTATGGAACAATAGTATAAATGGGAAGAGTATCTACCGTTGGTATAATTTTCTTACAACTCCCATCATGCATCCTTGGATATGACACCTTTCAAGGCCTTGTATGGGTGAAAGTGTCATACTCCCATCAGTTGGGATAGATTGGAAGACACGATCATAGTGGGTCCTAAAATGTTAAAAGAGATGGAAGAGAAAATGAGACTCATCAAGAGAAAATTGAAGGAGGCAGTAGATAGATAAAAGAGCTATGTTGACAAAAATAAAACCTTTAGATAGTTTGAAATCAAGGATAAGGTATTTTTAAGGGTCAAGCTGCATAAGAGCTCTATTAATTTTAGGAAATCATCCAATTTGGCTTCGAGATATGTGTAACTATTTGTTGTGTTAGAAGTAATCAATCTGGTTGCATAAAAACTTTCTCTACTGCCTTCTCTAGCTCAACTCTATAATGTGTTTCATGTTTCTTTTCTTAAGTCGTACCACATAGGTGCATCTCATATACTTGATTGGCATTCTTTATAGTTGAAGGATCCAAGAGTAGTGATGTTGGAGCCTATTATAATTCTAGATAAACCCAATGTCAAGTTGTGAAATAGAGACATTGTTCAATAAAAAGTCCAATGGGACCAATATTCTGAGGACAGTTCTACATGGGAGGATGCAGAGGAAATAGAATGCTCCTTTCCTCATTTTCTTCCTTAGATAGACTATTGATGATTCACTATATACTATTGTTTAATGTTTTGGACTTGTATGCTATGATGTTTTGGCTTGAAAACAATATGATTTGATGTTGAAATGGACATATGTGATTAATTTTTTTTTAATTAGACATCGAGACGATGTCTCTTCCTAGTGGGGATCACATCTCAATTTCCTGACTTGCATTTAATAATGTTAAGTTAATTGAAATATTTGAAAAATGGATTTATTGTTTAATGTTTATGAGATTTGATAAATGCAATAATATTTGAAAAATGATTATTTTGCAACTTTATGATTTAAGAGAATTGTTTTATCATGACTATCAGTTAAAGGTTCCTGATGAACAATTTCAAGTGCAAGAATGTGTATGAAAGAACAAGTTGAAGAATGAGAACATGGTTGAGGTAGGAATGCTTAGCTAGATTAAAAATGATAAGTAAGATTAGAATTTGGAATCTCACACACTAAATTAGACCATGGCATCTATATTTGTCTTGTAAATGATAAATATCATTCTTGCTTGTATGAATCATAAATGAATAAATAGCTAAATAAATGAAAGAAAAAAATTCATGGAATTATTTGTCTTACCTTGTCTATTCAAAGTTAATTTCATATTTAGAGAAAAAGGAAAAACTAGTGGTGTGCAAAATATAATTGTCTTTACATATTGTTTCCTTACAAGAAGAACGATTTGAATATTTGATCCTTCAAAAGAATTTGAAAAGAATTCGTTCTTGGTAAGAGAAAAATATTAAGTATATATATTTGTGAATGTATCTATATATACATAGATATATGTATGCAATCATATTATACAAGATTTTAATAATAAGTGCCCCCTTATTTGAAACTCCTTATGAAATTATATGGAAGGAGCGATGACAATGATTATTCATATAACCCCTTCATAATTCTAACCCCATTCCATATTGGAATGGATGGATAATGCTCAATGATAGGGGAGTGGGGAGGCTAATTAATGAAGGTATGGAGAGTTAAGATAACTCCAAGAATAGAATGCAAGGGAATCAAAGGAAGGAGAGGGGGTAATTTTGAATGGGAGGAATCAATCAGGCAAAAAAATTGGGGAGGTGATTGCGAAAAAAATGCAGCAAAAAGAAAAAACACGAAAGGGAAGAAATTCATTCTCCATTTGATTGAGGAACAAGCATTGAAATCAAAGATTAAAAGAGGTCAAAATCAATTTATTTCTTAAATTTTCCTTCAAATAGTCAATTTAATTTGTCTTCATGAGCAAAGCTTGGGCTTAATAAAAATTGGAGTGCCTTGTTAATAGAATTGTTCATACATTGTAATCAGACTCATGGCTTTTGTTTCCATTTTATGTTATGTAATTGTAGATAGCCATGTTTCAAGGGTGCAAACCCCATTCTTTACCTTCACTATGTGTAACGAGATGCATGAGCATGGTCGGAATCAAAGGTCTATGTTTAGGCTCTAATACACATGTTATTTTATTTTCAATCTTGAGAACATCAACATGTTCTTTGTGAAGGGAAACACCATCTATGATGTTGACCACCCATGATACCAGTCGAATGATATCTATGTTCACAACAACATGCATATACCCTATTTTATGGGGCCGAATGGTATGGACCATTCAAGCATGAATCTTGGCTCAAAATGATCCATATCATTCTGATCCATATATAGAAAATGGGTAGATTAAATCTCCATTGTAGTTGCAGGTTGATGGATGATATACGTTGTCCTATTCAAAGCTTAGTGTGGGATAAATATTATCGACCTAGTGTAACATCTGTACTAACTATGGTTAGCCTTGTAACATATAGATGTTTATTTGGGATGAATCCCTATGTCATTCTATTACTTCCATCTTGCTGAATGATCAAACATTGTTCAAATAACAGAATGGAACAATACTATCATTTTAGGTTAACTATCTGTTGTAAATGTTTTTATAAATAATAATGCATGTGTTATATTGATATGCCACCAATAGAATATCATCCATTATAGTATGAGGGTATATGGAACCCTCGTAGCTTATGAATAAATCTTCCTTATTCCTTTGACATGCATGTACACACACACACACACACACACACACACACACACATATGTGCATGATTGTTTGACCATGTGTATGAATCATACAGATTCAAATAGTAATATACACTAAGTTTCTTTTCAAATGATAAATCAGTGCCTCAAGTATGAGGCCTATAGTACCAATGGAACATTATGTGAAGGGTATAAGTCGATAACATGATTAATGCTAATCGATCCCAATATTCTCATTACATAAATGTATATGTGTGATTTAAATATGTATAGACCATAGAACATTATAATATTCTTAATTAAATTTAGAAAATATATGATCTATTAGTTAACCGTAGAACCTGTTTTCTATCTAGAATAGATTGAATATAGGAAAATATTATTCCTTTACTAAGCAATTCAAACTAATGATTGACAAGAATTAATATTGGTTTTTGCAATGTTTTTGAAATTGATTTTGTCTATTAAAAGTAAACAATCTAGTATCATTTTAGTTGGAACTATGTTACTTGATAAAATATTGAACCATTGTATCAATATTCATTGTGTTATTATTGAAATATGGTGGATAAGACCAGAACTTGTGTATCTAAAGAAATCAATGCATCTTTGATCTATAAATTTGCATGTTGAATGGATTTTTTTTTTTTTTTTATTCTTAAGGAATGTATACACATATAAAAACTATGAATATTATGCATATATGTGCACATACATAAACTCGCCATTTATGCATGTACACATACATGCATTATACCTTCTCATTCCATCTTATTTACTCATTTGAGTATGTTCCTTAATTTCATTTGCAAAGGAAAGAACTATAGAAAAGAGTTTAGTGTTGAAATGAAAATATGAATCTTATGGAAAGATAGTTATATGATGAATAATTGGATGGATATACCAGAATTAAATGGAGTACTTGCTTAAAAATTAATGAAATAGAATGAGACAAAAGTACTAGATAGACTATAGCACATTGATGTATAATGCTAGTAGATGGTCTAGAAGGGAGGGATACCCTTTTGTTATGGAAAGCTACCTTCCAGGAATGGATGTGAGAGATTGAATTGATTTTCCAAATCTAAATTAAGTTGCATTTATGCAACACAAGGTTGGCCAAGCTTTGTAGTCATTATTTGAAATAGACTATTTATTTATTTGTCCTCTCTATCTTCTTTGTCTTTTTACCTAATATGGAACTTGCATATTCTAATAGTAGATAGAAATTCTTGTAGTTAGGCACACACAGATTCTACCTTGTAAATTTTATCTCTTGCTAACTGTTTCATGCAGGGTTGGGTATTCTTTGATGGACAAATTTTTTTTGAGGAAGCATTTCTTTGAGGTTGGGTGGAAAAGAACTTGAATCTTGTTCTCGTCCACCAATGGAGGTGATCTGTCGAAGAGGAGTTACAGTGGAATTCTATCTTATTTGATGTACTTGTATCATTGATGTAATTATTGTATTGACTATGTGGCAATTGAGTGCCAAGTCAAACTATGTTTATGGGCTATTGACATTTAGAAAAGAATATATTCAGATTTTTTTCATTTATGGACATGAAATTGCTATGTTGGAAAATAGCTATGGGATTTATGTCTTAAATTTATATTCATAATGTAATATTAATTTATTTTGGAAATATTAGTTAGGAATGTTACACATGGGACCTTGATTTATGTTTTAAAATAGAGGATTTGTGAATCTCATACCCATGGAGCTTGATTATGAGGTGCCAAATGTAAAAGTTTGTCCTTGTGTTGTGGTAAGAGTTCTCTTGTCTCCAAATTTTAGTAGATTAGGAATGTGTACATTTGTTTCCATGTGTTTTGTTGTCCCAAGTGGTAGGCTACTGAATATTTGTTGTGAGGATGGTATTCCTAATGAAGATGTATTTTGATTGAAACCTTGGTTTTGTGTTTGTGTAGCTTCCTCCAAAAGTGTAGAAACATCATAGTTAGAAGGATGTTTGGCCCCTTTCTTAGCTAGTGCATAAAAGAATCTATTTGGATCAACACTATCAAGCTCATCGACAATTCAAAAAATAATTGGAACTTGGGAGGCTCTTTCAATTTCTTCAGGAGTAAGATGTTTGTTGAATTTAGTTAAGACAAGGTTGTCAAATGTGTTTTGTGATTCTCTTTGTGGTGTTTATCTTTGTGATGGTGGAGATTGATTTGATCCAAGGTTTTTTCCATGAGGGGGACTAGAAAAGAGGTCACTTGAAGAATCCATGTCCTTTCTTTTTGTTCGTGATCTTGTTTCAACCATGTAAGACTTGCAAGGTGGATGTGATAATGCAAGGATGATAAATGCAAAATGGGATATGAGACTAAGCTATGTTTTTTTTTTTTTTTTGGATTTTTGAGGATATGAGGATGGAAAATGATAATGTAAGGATGACAATGACCTTATGACCAAATTATATGGGATGAAAATGAGGCTACATGAGACTAAGGGATGTCTAATGATATGAACTTTAAGATATAAGACAAAGGATGCTAACCAAGCTATGTTGATCCAAGATAAAAATAAATAAAATTCAATGACCCTTATGAGGACCAATATTGAGAGAATGATAATTTGACAAGGTGAGTCTAAACCAAGACATAAGTTTGAGACCCAATTTTGACAATGACAATGATGATGATGATGATGATTAATAAATTGAAAGATAAAGGTCAATGACAATCCGAATAAGTAACCATGAATTTTCCAAAGGCTTGAAAAGATTCATATGTCTACAATATAAAAGGTATGTGCAACTTAAGCCAAACCTAAGATTAATTATGTTGGGAAAGGCTGGACAATGCAACCTAAATGAAAATGATGGAATGGACTAATCAAGTTCTACAAGTCTAATTTTTTATATGATAAGATCGCTATCAAGATGATTGAGATCAAGATTGGACAAGTATTCTTTGAAATTTTGATAATTAGGAAATTGCAGTTCAGTGTTCTACAAGTGCAGTTTTGGAAGATACAGGTCATTATTTAACAAATGTGGTGAATTACAGAAAATGTGTGTTTATGTTTGCTAAATGCAATGTAGAATCTTAGCTACAATTTTTTGGTTAACAAATGGAACTCAATTTTCAATACTAGGTTTATTTTGATCAAATGCAATTAATCGTGAGTTGATTTGAAATTTTTGGTTTCAAATGGCTTTCATTTTGGTAAATTTTTGAAATATGATTGAAGATGTTCTAAAAACATAGAAAACACTAAAAATAGATTTTTTTGGTTGTTGACTTGTGAAATTTTGAAATGCGCATATGTATGTTTGAGGGTTATTCACCCCAATTTCCACTAGTATAAGCACACATCAAAAATAATCAAGCACTTCCTATCCCTAAGGTCAATAGCCAATGGCGTGACACTCATGCCCACAACTTGGAATATCCTTCAACAAAAGTGTAGGTGCCCCCTAACACTTTTTCTTTGTGAGAGAGGATGGATAGGAGCCTCTTGGAATGGAAGGATAACCCAAATCACCCTCTTCCTGGAAAGCTACAAGTAAAACAAGTAGCTTATACTACACCCAGGATTTTTGTCTCATCTCAAGGGAGCCATATGGTGATTAACTTTCAAGGTGAGGTGCTACACCCTTCAACTAAGATTGACGCCAATATAATTCAATCAATAAGGGTGGCTACTAAGAAGGTGTCTAGTCACAACTCAGGGACTTACCACCTCGCGAGCATCCAACAAGCCACTTGATGCAAGAGTACCTAGGGGTACTAGCAATCTTGCATCACCAAAAAAAAATTATTTTAATTTGGTTTATTTTCAATAAGGGCTTAGGGGTTAGGAGAATAATATTTTAATTTGCAACAATGAAAATTTCATTGGTGTGAAAATGTAAATGTAAATTTGATGGGAAATAGGTTCTAGTAAAGTGGCAAAAGCATCTTATAGACGAACATTCCATTTGGGCATCCATTTTGAAATGAGGTCAAAAAGTCTTGTCTTATTATGGTTTGCATGTACATGTTTCATAAAATGTCATAAAGTGGGCTGCAAAGAATCTTGCATGAATTTGCATGTCTGAGGTCGTATCTATGAGAACTAGTCTTAGTAAAACATCTATAACTTTCTCATATAATAATGAAATTAAGAATTTCAAAATGATCCAAAAAGCTGGGAACAAGTTACATCAAACCCAAAAACTATTTGAGGAAATTATGAAAAATGATAGAGCATTGATAGGCAGAAAGTGAAGGGTTTTCTTGGTGGTTTAGTGGAGGTTGTTTTGAGAAACCAATAGTGGTTTCTTCTAACACATTTTCTATATATTGATGTTGCTCATTTGGTAAAGTTGGATTTAGAGGAGTTGCAAGTTTACATAACTAGATGTTGCTAGATTGAGCATAAGATTGAAGACTCCATTGTTGTATATTTTTGTAATCAAAATCCCATGTTGTAAGGGAAGCTTGTGAGCTTCAACATATTATAATTCCATTTCATGTTTGTTGCAATTAAATATATCGTTTTCTTTTTGCATATGTTGTACAAATTTGATTTGTGTTATGAGTTTTTAGATTTGTAAGGTGAGTCCTCTTACATCACCACTAAAGGCTTTAA
This sequence comes from Sequoia sempervirens, assembly GCA_007258455.2. NCBI lineage: Eukaryota > Viridiplantae > Streptophyta > Pinopsida > Cupressales > Cupressaceae > Sequoia > Sequoia sempervirens. Next base: position 28,651 of record VDFB02324543.1, on the reverse strand, counting down.
CCAAATTTACTAGGGGAACTTATACACAAAGGTACCTCCCCGTTTTGATCAATAGTGCATGACAAAGGCTAATGGTAGTTTGGACTTGAATTTCAGCTAATCCTTTTATATAGTGGCACAAGGGAAAATTTTCTTTCAGCCACCTTTGAGTTCTCTATTAGGATGTGTCTCTTAGGCAGGCCCAACTACAAAAGAAAATGAAGATGTAATGATTTCTCTTCACCCAAGATCACACAAAGCGCAAGGGGAGAGGATACTCTCACTACACCCTATGGGATCTACTACAAATAGTGTGCAAGTGCACTAGACACAGTAGACAATCATTCATTAATTAGTCCAAATTGAAATGTGCCTACTTAAGAAGACAACAAAACGTAAGTTATGGTTCTTTTTAGCCTAATGAGAGTAAATGCAAATGTGTGGTTCTTTTTAAGCCCAATGAGTGTAAAATGCAAGATTATAGTTTGTTTTAATCCCAATGAATGTGAAATATAATTTGTGGTTCATTTTTAGCAAAATGAAGTAAAAGATGAAATTTTTGGTTTATTTTAAATCCCATGAATGTGAAATGCAAGTTTATAGTCCATTTTAAGCCCATGAAGTGAAGATGCAAATTTGTGGTAAACCAAAAATAAACAAAACCCTGCAAAAGATGAGTTAGTCTCCTCCAAAATAAATGTCATACTGCCAATAAAGGATTAGAAACACAAAAATCCTAACCTAATATAAACCAAAATGAAAAAAAGAAAGAAATTTTGGAGAACTAAAATAATACCTAACAGATGATTGTGGTTTTCTGCTAAATAGTTACGGCTCACGAATGTGGCTCATAGGTTGGAAATTGTGTCTTATAAAATTATGACTATGAGGTATCGTATAACAAATGTGATTCAAATTTTCATTAGTTAGCCAATAGTTATCTCGCTATTTTTCACAGATGTGGCTCATGAATCTATGAAACAAAAAAAAAACATGCAGATTTTGTACAAAATTTTGTAAGTTTCACGTCGGGTTCACCAATGTAAGAAAGGGAAAATCTGAAAACCAAGTAGCTAAGACCTAGAAGCAACCACTCTACTTAAATACAAGCCTAGATCCCCAATACCATACAAGAAATCACAAGCAATAATGGAGAACAAATGAAAGTATAAAATAAAGAAAACTCCCCATATTGAATTTGATTCCCTTTCTTGCTTCTCCTTCAAACTACTTTTGCAATGTTGCTGTCAGATTTTGGAGTACCTACAAGTGACAATGATAAGTAAGATTGTTGGAGAAATGTTGTTGTAAATCCAAAATGGAGGATTCATGCACCAGAAAATAGTGGGCTAAGGATGGCTATGAATAGAAGGTCAAGATTCTTTGAAGACTAGAAGAAATCAATGGTCCAAATTTGAAATGAGAAAGTGGAGGGAAGGTAGTGGAGGAATTAAATAATAAAATTATTTAATTCATGAGTGGAATATTTGACCCTGTTATTTAATTTGATAAAATATGTGGAGGAATAAATAATAAAAAATGATTATTTATTAATGAGAGAAAGGAAAGATGAGGGTTTGGCGTGTGCATGCAGATTTAGTCTAGTTTTATTCTCTTCATTTTCCCTTCATTTTATTTTTTTGATTTTTGTTTCCTTTCTTCTTTGGATTTGTGGGTTTGGATTTGGATGGGTGTTCTCTCATGGCACCCTTAGGGGGTCCCGAAGATCCCTCTCATTTTTCTTTCAAATTTGTTGCTATGAATGGGGATTCATCTTCATCAGGGCATGGAGATGATGTTAGTTTCCTGGTGCAGGCTGCAAAGGAATCAAGGATCAATCATTCTTCAGAATCAAAATCAAAACCAATTGATTTCTTGGAAAGGAGTGAGGATTGCTAGATTGTGGTTACCAATCCTGAAGTTGTTGCAAATTATGTCATGTATTTAGTAGAACATGCTTTAATTTGCAAGCTCATGGGGGTTCGTATTTCGTTGTCATTTTTTGAGGCATGGGCTCGAAGAAACTGAAACCTAGAGGGAGATATGGAGATTATCCTTGGCGTGAATGGTTATTCTTTTGTTGTATTCTCCAGGTTTGTAGATCAACATATGGTTTTCGAAGGTGGCCCCTATTTTCATAATCAAGCTAGACTCCTTATTAAACCATGGCATTTGGGGTTTGATCTCTTTGAGGAGATCTCGTCAAAGATCCTAGTGTGGGATTGATTGCCTCGGCTTCGAATGGTGTTCTGGTGGAAAGATGTTATGCATTCTATTGTTGCAACTTTAGGGAAACCCTTGGGCCCCTCTCATCAAACCCTTGATCATAGGGTGACCTCCTTTGCTCAACTTTGTGTGGAAATTAATATAAACATTTTGTTTCAAGAGTCTGTGGAGATTAAATTGGGAGGCATGAGTTGGATTCAGCAGGTGGATTATGAGGCTCTACCTTTCCATTATAGATTGTGTCACAAGTATGGACACTTGCAAAGGAGTTTCCCTAAATCAAGAGGTAATGCTCAAAAATATTATCCTGAGTGACAAGTTTTTGATTCTAACTCAAAGGGAAAATCCCTAGTTGAAAGTAAGGGAAATGATTCAAAGGGGTTTATTCCTATGAAAGGTCCATCCAAGGCTAGGGAAACCCAACAAAACAAGGCTATGTAGAAAGGAGGTTTTGGTAATAGGTTCAATGTCCTCAAAAATTTTGAGGACCTGAATTCAATGGAACATGATCTTTCTCTTGGAGGTCAAGAAGCACAAGGTTTGGACCCATCTTCCCATATTTCCCAAATTCCTATTCATGGAATAGATTCATAGTCTAGTCTTTAAAGGAGGGAAGAACAAAGTCTTCAACTCCAGTTGAGACATAAGGGGATAATCAAGAGCTTGGTGGAGTTCTTGGGGTTGTCATGGTGGCTGATTCTCTATGTGAGAACCATCTAACATTGGATGACAATGAGGTAGATACTTATATGGCTACAAAATTTGGAACAAAGGAAGATGACAAAAATAAAAATATTCCCTAGTTGGTAATAAATTAAAAAAGTTTAAAGAAGGGAGTGGTGGACAAGGTAGGAAAGGTGGGTAGAAAAAAGGATATGGAAAAGATGAATATTATGGGTGAGTCCTTAATGGAATCGGGTATTGTTAAGACCTTGAACTCTCACTTTGCTTCATCCCTCAAATTATTGTGCTCTCATGGAATGCAAGTGGTTTGGGTAGCATCCTTAGAAAAAAGGCTACTCATGTTTTGATTTGTGATCACAATCCCGATATTATTTTCATCTAGGAGACTAAAATTTCTATGGATGAAATGAGTAATGTTTCTTCTAAAGCTTGGAGGAGAGGTCTATGCTAGTGTGTTGGAGCACAAGGATTGATTTGGGGTGTTGCTTGCCTCTGAAACCCCTGCAAGATAACTCCTCTTTGGTGGGTAGCTTACAAGAATTCCCTCTCTGTGCTGGCATCCTGTTTTGATTCTAGAGAGGTTTCTCTTTTTTCAATCGTGCATGCACCTAATGATCTGCCAAGTAAGATATTGTTATGGTTTCATATCAAATTTTCTAGGTCTCTAGCTCCTAGTTTTCCTTGGATTCTTGCAAGGGATTTTGACTCTATTTTTTTCCTGGAGGAAAAATCTAGGGGGTTGGATTGCTTGGGTCCTACTTTATCTTTGATGTGTGATAATATCTCTTTTCTCAAGTTGGTGGATGTGAATCCTATTAATGGTACTTTCACCTAGCATAATAGAAGGTGTGGGGAGGGTTCCATTTCTGAGAGGCTTGATGGATTCCTAGTCTTAGACCATTGACTTGGGGATTGTTGGGATTCTTCTTCTGAGATATTGGGCTGGAAGGGATCAGATCATTGGCTTATCAAATTCTCATCCCTATGGTTTTCTTTTTCTAGAAACCATCCTTTCAAATTCTAGCTCATGTGGTTTAATTATTCTAGTTTATACTAGTTGATTGAGAGATGGTGGTTTGAAGGGAAGCCTACTTTTGGGAGTGTCATGTTTTCCTTTTACAAGAGGCTTCATTTTGTTAAGTACAAGTTTAAAAGATGGAATAGAACTTCTTATGGAAATATTTTCATTGAGAAAAGCAGGTTCAAGCTCAATTGGACATCATCACTTTCAAAATTAAGGAAGAAGGCATGACTGTGGATTTTCTCCAGAAAGAGTCTAAACTTTCCAGAGATCTTGCTGAATGGGAGTTATGAGAGGATATTTTTTGGAAATAGAATTCTTGTATTGATTGGCTTTAGGAAAGGGACAAGAATATTTCTTTCTTTCATCTCTTTCAAGGAGAGAAGGTATGGTAATTTAGTTACGTCTATTATTTCAAGGAAAGGGGATCTTCTCTCTTCTTATCAAGCCATTTGTGAGGAAGTTGTTAGTTTCTTTGCCTCCCTTTTCACTAAGGAAAATCATATGGTAGTGATAGAGGACATGGTCCTTGATTGTATTCCTTTGGTTGTTTATAGGGAAATGAATAACTTCCTTCTAAAGACTATATCCCTAGAAGAGGTAGAGAGCATTGTTTTCCAAATGAAGAAAGGAAAAGCTCCTGGTCCTGATGGCTTTTTGATAGAGTTTTTTTTAGGAGTTCTGGTATATCCTAAAATTTTATTTGCTGGAGGTGGTTAGAGAGTCTCAAGCTAATAATCAGATGTTCAAATCCTTTAATTCAACCTTCCTAACTCTGATTCCTAAAAAAAAGGAGCCAACTCCTTTGACTCTTTTAGGCCTATTTTTTTATGTAATGTGGCTTTTAAGATTATTACTAAGTTGATTGTGGAAAGGTTGAAATTTTTTTTGGCTTGTTTGATCTCTTTGGAGCAAGGGAGTTTTGTTAAAGGTCATTAGATTATGGATGGGATTGTGGTGGCAATGGAAGTTGTGCATTCCATATCCTCTTTTAAGGAGAAAGCAATGTTTAAAAAAATTGATATGTCTAAGGTCTATGACAAAGTACAATGGTCATTTCTTTAGTGTATGCTTGTGGCCTTCGGGTTTCATCCTAATTGGATTTCTTGGGTAATGAGTTGTGTGACCATGTCCTCTTTCTCCATTTTGATTAATGGAATGCCTTCCTCCCCTTTTTCTACTTCAAGCGGACAAGCAAGGTGATCCTTTATCTCCATATTGATTCATTCTTTTGGTGGAGGGTCTTGGTAGGTTTCTAAGGCATCACAAGGATAGTGATCTTATCAATGGTTGGAGTTGTAACTAGGGTTTAGAATCCCAAACTCACCTCTAGTTTTTTTATGATACTGCTCTGATGGGACTAGAAAGAATTGAGGAGACTACTAATTTCAGGAAGGCTCTAGATATTTATGTGGTTGCGTTTGGGCAAAGGATTAATGAGGGGAAGTCTAATATCATTTTTTTCAACACCCCCAAGCTAATCCAAAATAGAATTGCTCACATTCTTCATTTTCAAATTGGTGGCCTACCTCTAGACTATTTGGGTATCCCCCTCTATATTGCCAATATGAATAAGAGGAACTGGTAGCACATCTTGGACAATTTTTTATCAAAGTTTAATCATTGCACTTTTCAATGGCTATCCTTTGTTGGCAAGTTGAATCTTTGAAAAAAAAAATTACAGGCTCTCCCTTTGTACAAGTTCATGGCCAACTATCTACTCCAAATGGTTTTCTTAAGGAATGTGATGATCTCTATAGGAAATTATTATGGGTATGGAATATTTAGCAGTGTAAGTGGAGCTTGGTGAGTTGGTACCAGGTGTGTAAACCCAAGGAGTATGGGGGTTTGGGTCTTAGGCAGTTGGAGCACAATAGTTTGTTTCTTGTGGGGAAACTATATTGGAGGTGGTGCAATTTGTCTAATCATCTATGGGCTTGCATTCTATACTTCAAATACCTTGGTGGTGTGGTTGATGAGGATATTCCTCGTATGGAATTAGCTAGAAAGGGTTCTTTGATCTAGAATACTTTAAAATGGGGTTCTACCCTCATAAAGGAGGGGCTCTTTTGGATCATTAATAAAGGTAATCTTGCTCATTTTTGGTTGGATTATTGGGATGGTCATTTTCCTATAATCTTGTCTCACCTTCATCTTCAAGCTTTAAATGATTCTTTTGTGGGGGATGGCAAGTCAAATTTGGATAGCTTCAAGGTCTCTTCCTCTTTGGGGACCTCTATGGTGTATCAACGACATCACTCTAATTCTTGGCTTGATGGGGATTCTCTTGAGGAGTGAAATTCCTTGAAATCAATCATTTTCAAGCGACCTTGTAGTTCTTTGGAGGTGATGGATGGGTTTTCTTGGGGTAATGGTCCCAATGGGAGGTAAACATTGGCTCAAGGTTACACTTCTTTTCTTGGTTGACATGATCACTTAGAGGAGAGTCCCTGGTGTAAACGTATATGGAACAAGAATTGTTGGCCCAAGTGTAATCTGTTTATGTAACTTTTGAGTTTGAACAAATGCCTTACTTGGGAGAACATCAAGAAAAGGGGATTCGGTGGTCCTTCAATTTTCTTTCTTTATGGAAATAGTGAGGAAAGCTCTAGCCATATTTTCTTCATGTGCTCTTTCTCGACTGAAATCTAGAACTTTTGGTGGAATTCATGGAGGAGATTGTTGGCTTAAGCCTTGTCTCTATATGATCTTTGGATGAACTTGGACCTTCCTTTGACTTATGCATCCTTCCTAGTGGATGCTTGGGATTTGGGTCCTTAATTATCTGGTAGATTTGGCAAGAGAGAAATAGGTGGATTTTTCAAGATCACGGGTAGGTTTCCCTTCATATTTGGTTTAAAATTAAGAATATGCTCAAAGACACTATAGAGGAAAAGTTTGACTTGGATGATCCTTTGACCTCAAGTGATTCTAGGTTCTTTTCCCTTTTGGGGCTTTTGAGGGCCTCTATGGCTTATCCTAGATGTGGATCTTTGATGAAGGTGTCTAATAAGGTGAACTGCATGGGTAAGTGGGTTTCTCATCCAACTAGTGTTTACAAAATAAAAATAGATGGATCTACTCATGGTAATCCTATGACTTTTGGAATTGGTGGAGTGGGATGGGATAGCAGGGGTCATGCCTAATTTTTCTTCTCTATTTATATGGGGGTGCACTCCAATAATCAAATGGAGGTTTGGGCTATTCTTAAGGTGTTGGAGAAAGCTTGCAAGATGGGTTGGAGGAAGGTGATCTATGAGATGGATTCAATGATTCTTGTTTCTCTTCTAAACAACTAGGATTTCCAAAATTGTTCCCGAAGGTTAGGGGTTATTTCTAGAAAAATTCTCAATCTAGCCTCAAATTTTGTTTCTATTTCCTTTGTGTATATTCCAAGGGAGTGGAAAAAAGTGGCTAATTTTATAACAAAATGGTCTTTTGATGAGATGGTGGGATGGTCTATTTGGAGATGGGGTCAACTTGACCAAAAAAAGTGTCAACAACTAGATCATTTTTTTCATGAAGATCAAAATGATTAGGTGTGTTGGGTTGGTCTAGTTATATGCTCTATAGTGTTGGCAGGATGGCTAGAGTGTGGCCTTTTGGAGATTTGGGATCTCTTCATTGGTCTTGAATTTGATAGTTATCTAAAGATCTGGGGCCTTAGGTCCCCTTTTATGTAAACTCTGATTTTCTTTCAATAAAAATTTTCACCCTTGTTTTTTAAAAATGAGAGAAAGGAAAGATGAATATTTAATTTAAAATTATTGTGCAACCATTAAATTACATATAGAGGCAATTGAAAAAGGGATTAAATAATTAAATAAAATTAATTATTTAATAGTTGAAGAGTGGTAAGAGAGTTAAATAATTAATAAATAATTATTTAACTATAGGTGAATGACGAAGAGAAAATAATTGAATAAATAATAATTTATTTAATTATAGAAAAAAAGAGAATGTCAGTTACACAATTAAAAAGTAATTTATTTAATTGATCAAAAAGCAGAATAAAGTAAGGGAATGTGAATTAATTAAATAAATAAATTTTAATTATTTAATTAATAGAGGAATGTGGTAAAATAATTAAATAATTAAAACTACTTAATTATGTGGGGAGACAAGAGATTGAAGTAGAAAAATGTTGTTCGCAGACCCAAGACATTTTTCACTATCTACAAGTTTTAATCTAAATGGGGCCATGGATTTATAGGAAATATATAGTAAGGGTAACCATCTAATAGAAGTGCTAAATGGTATGACAATATTTGAAAGGGGTGATGACACAAATTATGCTATAAGATGTGTGGTAATATGGTCAACATAAAGTAAAGAGAAGAAGCAATTTGCTTGCAAGAAATATGTGATTATTATAAGGAACAATTATGTTATGGTTATAAACACAACCAACTTAAATTAATGTAGGAAGTGAGATTCTTGGTGAATAGTGTGTGATTGTTTGGAGAAGGGAATATATTGGATATAATGCTAATATAGAAGATAGAATATATATAATAATTGATCTTGTTGAGAATATAATGAGTAATTTCTAGAAACCAATGTGGAGAATGATGCCAATAACTAAAACTAAGAATGTAATAGGGAAAGTTTCTATGTTTGATAATTTTTAGTATTTTAGATGATGTGTATCAAGCTAGCCAACATCAAGAGGTAAGGAAAATGATTTTCTCTATAGGAATCAAGTGAATTTTATAAGTGATGAAAACTAGAGAGATTATGAGTAGCCAAGAGTAGAGAAAGTGTTTTTATTATTGAGAATCAATAGGGATAATGATCAAAGTAATACCTAAAGAAGGAGAATCATTAGAGGATTATGATATCTAGATTATTCTTATAAAACGATCAACAAAAATGGTGAAGGAATAACTTTCCATGTAATGTGTCCCTAGAATACAATATACACAAAGAACTAATAGTCCTAAATTTGTAGTTAAAAATAGATTTGCAAGAATGTGACAAGATTTTAGTATTGAATATAGGATTTTTGATTTGGTTTTTAAATAAGTGAATATGTTACATGATTTATAAAGCTCCCATTTGAGCAAGGTCACTAAGTTCTTGTTTCATTATTGACACACATTGATAGACGAACCTACCTAATGAATTAGTAGGATAATAAAAATTATAAATTTAAATGGAATAACATAATTTATATCTAGGATATTTTATAAATGTGTTTATGATCTATTATAGATCTTAGGAAGTGAATGCATTAACATAAAATGGGAATACCTCTTTAAAAAGTAATTGGAGGTGAAGAATGATAAGAATAAAACTGATATAAGGAGTACAATAAATAAATGACTTACTTAGAGGAGTTAGTCATTGAACAATTGAGCAAGAGAGGATTTCCTTAGAAGGAGATGATTTTAATTATTATGGCTTGATCTAGGTTGTGTTGATAAATGTTTTAGTAGAACCAACTTAAAGTAGAATTATAGCCACTCTACTTCTCTTGAAAAGATAAGAGATCCCCATATGACTTAGCTCTAAGGTTCCTTTTAGTCAATTCTTGACCAAATTGGAGTAACTAAGTGGTCTATGTGATTTATTTAACAAGGGTCCTTTACTAGTAAAATCAAATCTGCATAAGTATTTACAATCATAGAGTTCAAATTTTCTAAAAAAGGGTTAAATATTTTAGAGCTCATGAGAGAAACTATATATCTAACCTACCCAAATTAACTTTGGACTTACCCTAGAACTACCAAACTAAAAAAAAAAAAATAGGGCCAGGGTTTAGAAAGAAGAAAGATAAAATAAGTGAAAAATGATAAGTTAATCTTAATTCCTTAGCTTTGAAAGACTTGATAAAATTAAAAAATATATATTATAATATCTAGTATTCACATAATCATTTACAACACCAGTGTAGAGTCTAAGGAAAAAGCACAATATAATGATATTTTAGAACAACCATATTGCATGCACACATTCTATACACAACTCAATTAGAATCTCATTAAAAGAGATTTCACCAATTTATTCACTATTAAAGAAAATAAAAAAACCCACTATTGTGGTTTAGAGAATTCAAAAATAGCAAGTAAGATCCTTATATTATTTTGAAAGAATGAGAAAATTATAATTTTTAGTAGGGTCCCGTACTAAAAATTCAACAATTTTCTAGTAATAAAATGTTTAACAACCGTTACAAATTCCACAAGAGGGCTATAAATAACCAACCTTGGGTGCCAAAAATGACTGTGACCTTAGTAGGATTACTCAAACTCACTATGATCCTTAGGTCCCAAAGTTGCAATTCCAATGTAGGTTACTAAAAATAAATATTATATTTTTCAAATAGACCTATGGGGTAAACACAGTCCTAGGAAGGGTGGTTCATTTATTACATGAGAGAAAATATAAATTCCCATCTCACATGATTATTTTAAAGAAGCCTTAATTATTGTGCTAGAAACTATGCCTAGAATCTCTTCAAAATTTCTAAATGAGGTTGGATTTGGTGGAGGTTGTATATTGAATTATAATCTTGTAAATTAGTGTCTTTATGGATTCCATATCCTCCTTTATCTCTAGAATACTATCTTGAAATATGTTCAGGTTTCCTTTAATTGTCATTAATTCATCAATGAGTTCTTTAATTAGTAGATTCCTAGTATTCCCAATGAGTTATTTAACTATGGCCTTAGCTAAACAATGTATTGTTGAAATTCTCTTAGAAGGTACATGGTAAGGCCTAAAAAATCAATCTTAGCCATGGATACAATGGAAACACCCTTTCTAATGGAAAACTTGAACTTACACTCTTTAATCATCTTTATTCTATTTTCGGTGGCTTAATACCCCTCCATTGGTGATTCAAGACTCCCATATTCTATTACTTTCTTATTGTACAATCTTGTTAGTGGGTTCCTCACCATCCTTTTTAGTATAGCTAGATTATCCTCTAATGTTATTGTTAGAGTTATCATACATTAGCTAATAATTAATTAATCTTTAATTTATTATTAATTTAATTTATTCTCACACACTTTAGCTAAACTTAGGAATGCTTTATTAGTTGAGTTAATATTAGATCATTATGTCACATCTCATGTGATGTTGACATTTGTCATGATCTGATCCCTTTCTCATTTAGGTCTTTTCACTTATAAGCATTAAACCCTTATTGTAATTATTCGCAAAGAATATCTAGAGCTTTCATATCTTCTTGAAAGCTTCTTCTGTAACTTTTCCTTATTGATGAATATAGCAATTCTTGTTTGTAGATCTCTTGCATGGAAGGTGTCTTTGTTTGTTGTTTGATCTTGTGGCTCATGGTTTTGTATTTTTTCACAATTCTAACATGGTATCAGAGCTCTTTGCAATGGTGCAGGTGGTTTCCATATTTGATTTTTGGTTTTTTCCATAAATCATTCTTCTTAGCAGTTTTCCTTTTTGGACTTTAAGGGCTCACATTGCATGTATTTACAATCTCTAAACACACTAAGATAAAGTTCTTCAGCTTTGTATGTGTAGTATTTGGATTATTTCACATCACTTTGTATCTTGTTGTACTCACACTATGATATAAAGTTCCATGGGGTTGATCTTTTCCTTTCTTTTCCTTCATACCTTTCTCATGGTGTGACTTTTGTTTTCACATCCTTTCTATCTGCTTGTACTTTCATGATTGCACCTTCAGATGTTCTTGGTTCCTCTTCATGCACTACTTTTCAGGCATTCAGTTTCAGTGTACCTATCATACCTCTCCCTTGTCAGCATTATGGGGTTTTTCTATTGGGTGTTAATGCTTCTTTGGTTTCATGTTGGAGTGAGCTATGTATACAGTATTTGTTCCTATGTACTAGGCGGATGTAGTGGCTAGGTTACCCATGCATTTTGATGAGATGGAGACTTAGCATATGGACACTCTTGCATTCCTTCTTAAGGGTTGATCTCTTTGTAATTATTATCTTCACGGAAATGCATCTTTTGCTTCATGTTTGCAAAGCACCATTCTTGTGTCTCTTGATCTCCTTTGGTGACAAGTTATTTGCTTGTAGGTGTTCATCTGCACCTTCATATGCTCTTGGTTCCTCTTCATGCACTAATTTTAGGCATTCAATTTTAGTGTACATGTCATACCTCTCCCTTGTTAGCATTATGGGGGGGTTTCTACTGTTGGTGCTTATGCTTCCTTGGTTTCACCTTGGACTGAGCTATGTATATAGTATTTTTTCCTATGTACTAGGTAGATGGAGTGGCTGGTTACCCATGCATTTCAATGAGATGGAGTATTTACCATATGGACACTCTTGCATTCCTATTTTTGGAGGCGACCTTCCTTTTTTTTACTTGATCAAATTTTCAGACTATTGGTACTAGTGCCATATGTATCTTTCATTTCTTTATGTATGCCTTGGTTTTCCATCGAATTCGAGTAGTGCCATTGGGGGCACTCATACAGATTATTTTCTTCTTGATATTGATCACAACAAAGGTTATTCTTTCATCATTTCAGTAGTCCTTCGATAGTTTTTTCAACTTCTTCATGCTTCTAGATGTTCCTTTGTTCCTATCTTTTGGGAACACCTTGTCTTGTTTGGAGGCTTCTTCAATCCTTCACTTGGATTTCATCTTTTCTTGGAGTAGAGTTTTTCCCATGAGGTTTTCTCTATTTCTCCATATTATAGATATCTTATGTTTGTACATTTATCTACTCCCTAAGTTCATCTTAAGGGAGGTGTTAGAGTTATCATGCATTATCTAATAATTAATTAATCTTTAATTGATTATTAGTCTAATTTATTCTCACACACTTTAGCTAAACTTAGGAATGCTTTATTAGTCAAGTTAATATTATATCATTATGTCACATCTCATGTGATGTTGACACTTGTCATGATTTGATCCATTTCTCATTTAAGGCTTTTCTCTTATAAGAATTCAGCCCTTATTGTAATTATTCATGGAGAATATCTAGGGATTTCATATCTTCTTGAAAGCTTCTTCTATAACTTTTCCTTGTTGATGAATATAGCAATTCTTGTTTGTAGATCTCTTGCATGGAAGGTGTCTTTGTTTGTTGTTTGATCTTGTGGCTCATGGTTTTTTGCTTGTTTCACAATTCTAATAGTGATGATATTTTCATCTATATTTTCTTCAAACTTTGTCAAAGAACTTACTTCATCACTCATAGTGTGATAACATTGGATTTCTTCTCAAATAAATTTAGTACTTTTTTCCTCCAAGGAATTCTTCCATGATATGGTGACACTTATTGCTCTACCTATGTCTTGAACATGTTTCCCCTTATCTAAAAATTTTAGAGTGGGAGTAATAGGGGAATCAAAATCAATAGGACCTACTAAGTCATTGATGTATACCTTGAGCTCACTCACTTGAGCTTATAGTTCTACCTTTTTCTCACATCTTTGTCAATTTAATTGAGTATGTTAGCTAATTAATCGTTGATGGATTTCCTCTATGCCTTTTAGTCTAATGACCTAGGTTTATGATTTTTATCTATTAATCTTGAGGTTGCATTTCTCCCTCATAATTATCTACCAATGGAGTTATTAGTTGTGTAGTCCTTATTTTTCATACATCAAGATGGTAGATAAATTTGTGGCTCTCTTCTTTATAGGTTAGGTTTGGAGAATAACTATTACCTTTGAAAAATATTATTAAGAGTGTTGGTATATGGTTTCCTTCCCTTGGAAAATGGAGATCTTCCCTATAGACATCCTTGAATCACTAGTATATGGACCCACACTTGGGTTGGGTAGATTATGTTTCCTAGGATGATATGGAGGCTTGGATTGCTTGATTTCAATAGAAGAGGGTGGAGAAGGAACTAATATTTTACTCATAATATGGGGTCTATCCTCAAATGAAGAAACAATATCTTGTATTCAACCCGCATCAATGAACTCTATAGCTTCCTACTCCTAATTTTCTTTCATTTTATTTTCAAAAAGTGTCTACTAAGGAGAAGAGTGAACTAGGCTAAGTAAAGTAGAGTAAGGGAAAGGTGAAGGAATGGTTCTTTGAGTGGGAGGATGGGGTGATACATCAATAATTTATATATATCCTCCTTGAGTTGCAATAGTGGCCCTAGTCCTATCCCTTCACTATAGAGGTTATTGTTCCTCCTCTTCATCACTTGCCACTATTATGTACTTTAGATTCTTTTTCAAAAGGGCTAAATGAGACAGAATAACCTGCATAAAAATAGAGAATAATATTTTATTTAGAGATATGGAATTCTTACATGCAGAGGATCTCAAATCCTTGAGCTTTGCAATACATGCAAATTACAGAATTACAGAATCCTCCTTTTCGCAGCATGCGAACTCTTTCCCAAAAAAGCTCCCCAAAAATTAGAAACTAGCCCATAAATAGCCCCTTTTTGGTTTGGAGCCAAAACAACATTCGAGTTATGAGTTTTGGCGGTTTGGCACCAAAATTACAATTTGAAATTCAAATTTGATTCAATTTGAAAAATTGGCAATTTTAAAAATGACCAACTTTTGGAAGCCATAACTTTTAATCCAAGACTTTGTTTTTAGAGCTGTTTGAACCATTGGAAGGTATCATAGTGAAGAACACACTAAGAACTAGCACCATCAGTACTTGATGATTTTTGGCCCGTATGAGACAGTTGTTGCCTCAAGCTGGACTCATAAAAGGTTTTCAAGGCAAAAGCAAAAGCTGAAACTTGGATAGCTTTCAAACCATGAATGATCTTGACCTGATTCTTTCAAGCCAAAGTTCTTATTTTTCCATCCTGAACCTTCCATAAATTTCTATCTTCCCATGTTCAAATTCACACACAGCTAAAAATAGCTATTGAGCGAAAAAGTAGTTTTGAAAGTTGAAACTCTTATTCGATGAAAAGGGTATCGAGAAATGAAAAACATCTACAAAAGAAAACAAAAGAACATAAATGGAAAGCATATTTTTGCGTGATGCAATATTTCCCTCACACTTGGATGCTCTGCATCATTTTCCTTTTCTTCTCATCTTGATTTTTTTGGGTAGAATTTTATAATTATATTTTTTATTTTCATCCTACAAGATCTTGAGCTGACTTGGGCTTCTTAGGATGAGGATTATCCATAAATTAAGGGTGATTCAATCACTCCCTAGTCCTCTTGATGACTCTTTTTTCCTATTCTCAATAGAGAGATCCTATTAGGTTTGATCAATCCACTTTGGGTATGGTTTGATTATATATTTTATTTTTATTTTATGAAGGTTCCAACACCTCTCCATCTTCATGCATTTTCTTAGGTACCTTTTGCAATATAAACCCTGTAACTAGAGGGAGAGACATTTTGTAATTGTCTCTAATTCTTACCTCATACTCACCAAGTTAGTCTATCTAAAAGTATTCATATAATGGAACATGCAAAAATAATGATGCCATCAATGGACCAATCTTTCCAATATGATAAAATTTCTCCCTAGCCTCATATAGATGCATAGTTAGATGTTTAATTTTTAACTATGTTTTTTTTAGCATTCTAAATTCTTGAGGAGTTATCTCCAAATTTGATGGGGAATAGATTCTAGATTTTTTCTTGTTGTAAATTAGCCTATAGATCTCCACCACCTACCTAAATATCATTAATAAAATTATTGTGTTACTCAAGTACATAGGAAGTCTATAGGGAGGTTTATAAAATTCAACTACCATAATATAGGAGAAGGTTTTTAATTGAATGAACTAACTCCCCAAACTAGCTATAACCTTTATTGCTTCCAAGGATAGGCTATTGGCATAGTTTTTCTCTAAACATAATTATTACATATGCAAATGCATCAGAAATCACTTACCAATAACATTATGGATTGTGGAAACTTGATATCACTAATCATTAATCCTATTATACTATTTTTATCTTTCTTTCAACTCTAGTTGAAGGTAATGATTATAGAACTTTGTCCCCCCATATGTATAGTTCCCACATTATTGACCCTAGGGAATATTTCTTAATGATCTAATAGGTATACCAAGCATGAGGTCATATGAAATTTTCTAGTTTTCCTTACCTCTTACAATTTTTCATGTAGGGTGTCATTGATGGGATGGCCTGATCTATCATCTTACCATCATAGATATATAGAATAAAGGAGACCATCCATGGATGGAATTAATTTTCATTGGGAATCTAAAATAAAATATTCATGAAGGTGGTCATATCCTTTATATCCTCCTATAATTAACTCTTGTGATTAATCTTGGCTATTTTGACTACTAATTTTCTTTTGTGCAATAAGAGGTTGGAATTAACAAGGTTGTTTTCTATGCAATGTTTCCCTCATAATATCTTAAAGAATACATATTATTTTTTTAATATCCATATGTGGGGAGTTTGAATACTCTCTTAATCACATTTGAATAGATGTCTAATATTTTTTGGCTTTTAGGGCCAAATACTTTCCTTTGTCTTTGATCATAATCCTTAGTATAGGCCAAATATAGTTCAAGATACTATAGAGAAAATAGGAAGGCAATAGCTTGAACGAATCCTAAATTTTCCATTCACTGAGCCATCAAGGTTGTGTCTCCCTCAACACTCTTTGCAAGAATTTGTAAATAGTCACATGTCCAAGATCAATGTCTCTAATATTTGTCCATGGGGAGAACATATTTGATGCAAGGTAATATCATTTATAATTGTGCATCATCTATTTTGTGGGGCTTGTTCTCCTCTCATGAGTACTTTCAATCACATAGAATGTTTATTAATATTTTAATCAAGAAATTCATTCTATAATCAAATCTAAGACCTTAGCTTATTTCACTAAACACCTTTATACTTGAGCATTATTCCAAAATAAAATGAGGGGTAACAAAGGCCCATGAAAGCATAACCAACATCAAAAAAATTCCTAATACGGATCAATAATAATTATCGAATTTCAATGGATAATCCTTCCAAGGAGTGGAAAATTTTATGAGTTAGGAATGCTTGCCAATGAGTATTCTAGGGAGGGGTAGTTTGATGTCATACGAATATATTCCTGAAACTTAAAACATAACAATGTTATACTTTGAGGTGATTTCTAATTTTCCACTTGGATAAGGGAACTCTAAAATCAAACTCTGAAAAGGATACTATACTAAGACATATTAGGATCATACTTTAGAAGAAGCACTAGCTAGGAACTCGAATAAGAAAGCTTTGAAACTTTTACTTCAACAAGGGATACACTATTGAAAGAATAACAAGATCAGGATTTGGGAATAACTTTAACTTGGTACTTTGATAGGGAAACTTTGAAACATAACTCCAAAAAGTAATTAATACTAGAACATGTTAGGGTTGGACTTTAGAGTGACCACTAACTATGTACTAGGATTGGAGGATTTAGAAACTGTGATTATGAAAGAACATAAATTTTTCTAAGTGTAGAAACCTATTAGAGCCATGTACACTTGAAATGACACTACCATCAAGGTTTTTTGGACATGATTTCAAGAAATCTAGGATGAAAAACTCTAAAATACAGATGGAATGATTACACCATTAGGACATCATTAAGGGAAAAAAATTTCCCAAATTTGACAAATAGACTTTTCAAAGGGGGAATATGGGAAAACCACAAGAGTAAACAATGAATATCCCAAGATGCACAAAAAATAAACATGGGATAATAAATAGACTAACCCACCAACAAGGGAAAAAAATGAAAAGGAAAAACACACAAATGTAAACAAATACCAATACATGAGAAAAGAAAAACATACAAAACACTAGCAAAACCAAAAGGAGCAAATGATAAAGGAATAAAAGCCCTACCTAGTAAATATGATTTAATGTCATGGGAAGAATGAAAACCACAAGTTGACATGCAAAAACAACACACATTTCAACTCACATACCTAGCTACCAATGAATTCTCCCATCAAATCACAAACAATGTAAGAGGGTTTCACATTTTCAAAGCAAAAGAGAAAGTAGAAAACAAAAAAATGGAAGACAAAGTAAAGGAAAAAAGAGGAAAGACACATGTGGGAATATTTCCATTAATGCAAAGCCATATGGGTAGGTTCAAGTGATATCACACCTTTTGCATCAGTATTTCAAATATGTTCTTGCAAGCATGTGAAGATGAATAATTCTAACAAGATGACCAAAAGGAATATTAGGGTTTTTGGGATGTGTTGGAAAGTATCCCTAACCTAATAACTCCAAAATTTTGACAAAAATGGAAATGTCCCTAACAAACCATGAAAAAAAATAAAAAGGAAGAAGGACAAAATAAAAAAGGAAGGAAATAAGAAAATAAGAGGACATAAAGGATAGAAAGGAGAAGAGGAGAAAGGGGTACCCCACATTTTCCTTTCGAAAAATGGGATGTGTTTTTCTAAGACACGAATGATGAAAACTGTGCTATAGAAAAAAATACCCTTTGCTTGACATGAGAATAATTCATGATTAATTGGACTTAATGAGGTCTTAATCTAGTGTTGTGAGGCATTTTATGTGTCCACACTAGGTCTTGGACCCTTGCAAATTGAATAACATGCATTTAACGACGTCTTGTAAAGGTGTTGTAAGATACTTTCACTCTTTTCTAGACTTAATGAACCTATTTCTCCCTAATTCAACATTATAAAATGTGTTTAATAATATTATTACATCAATCTAGAAGGATTTTTGAAATAGACTTAATGATAAACTAGTGTTGTAATGTGTCTTGCACATTCACATTGGTTCTTGTGCCTTCCTAGGCTATGTGGACCTCATTTTAGTGTTGTAAAGTGTATTTAATCACACTTTCACATTGATTTTTGTGTCCCAAGCCCTATTTGACATTTACATCATCACTAATAGTCCCCTATTAACCCATATTGTGCATCTGAGGCTTAAATTGATCAAATACTCGACAAAGTTGCAATTTTGACCTTATTTCCTTATCTCTTGGCATCGAGCTATCAAATTGGCCCTATGGGACCCATTCACCATGCATGGATAATCAGTCCCATCAAGTGGGACCCATTTTCCATGTGTGGCGAATGAGTCCCATTTGGCTCAATTTTGACCTTTGAGTGAGGAAAAAAGTGAAATTTGAGTTTAATATTGCTTCATGTTGGCCTATGATGAGGTATTAATGGGTAAAATAGGTGAATTTCCTATAAAATCACCTCTTTAAACTCATTTTTACATCCATGAACTTAATTCACATCCATTCTTCATTATTCATCCACCAATCTTTCATCTCAAGTTAAGCAACTTAGGGTTTTATCATTGCAAGACATTAAGAAAGCTCATAAAGACATTCAAGGGTGAATATTCCTCCATTACTACAAAATCCAAGATAAACATCATGGAAGGGTAATATATTCCATTATTTGCATGTTTCATTCTATTCTTTCATCATTTTGGTTTAATTACCTAAAGGGGTTTGACCAAGGCAAACCCCATGCCACAGCATTCAACATTTATTCTCTCTTCTTCTGTTGTTTGCAGATTTAAGACTCTTGGAAGCTTGGAAATCATTGAAGATCAAGTTATAAGGTTTCTAAAGTCTTCTTCTCATTCAAAAGTCAAAATATCAACAAAAACTCATTTTCAAACCATAAATTAGAGTTTCAGAAGCGAACACCTGTAGAAGTTAAAGTACAAATGGGTAGCTTTGAATCCACTTTTAAAATATAGAAATTAAAAGTGGACTCATTCACCATGGGTAGTGAATGAGTCTCATTTCAGGTCAGTTTTTTGTTTTTTGCATTTTCTAATCCTTTTGATAGAAATAGGTTTCGGCTTAGTTTACCATAACTAGGACTGATTCGAAAATGGTGAATGAGTCCCACCAGGCCTAAAACCAGCATCAGTAGCATTTCAAATGTCATTTCCAGCCTCCCTTCAACATCTTAGGTGCACACTTTCAATTTGGTTCATTTATGTTATGTTTTGCATTCATTTCTAGTTCATTGTTGCATTACACAATGTGTTTTCAAACATTTCATATTTCATTATTTTTTCATGTTTAATCAATCAATTTCATTACTTTATTGCATTTAGTTCATCTCATTTAGTTATATAAACATCATACATAACATAATTTGAATGAACCCTTTAGCATTTTTGGCCCTACACTCTCTCCTTTTAGGTGAAAACCCCTATAAGAGATAGAAGGATTAAGGCACCAAAAATCTATGGTTCATTTTGGTGAACCTTCTTTTTGAAAATCTTATTTTCTGATTTGGAGTCCATTTTCATCCTAATTCTAGCTTGCATTGAAGTTGAATTAGAGCTGCATTGGTTAATTTACATATTGATTTCAAATTTTTGTATTAGAAAAAAGTGCATTTAGCTTGCATTTTTGCATAAAATTTCCTTAAAAATATCTGAAATCCTACATCTCCATCTTAGGCCTGCATCTTACAACATTAAACACATCAAAAACACTTCCAAATTTTTGAAAATCTTGCAAAAAAACTACTACTGGGACTCATTCACCACGCTGGGCGAATCAGTCCTTGTCTAGATTTTTGACTGTCTAATACTGTATCAAAAACCTCATTGCTGTGCTTCCCAAGCCTCCTATAATCATATAGTATAAGTCTATAAAGTTTTTGGAACATTTTTTTTATGCATTTATCTCAAAAACAGTATTTTAGCTCACTCATTCTTTAAATCACTTCATTTGCACACATCCTTACATCTAAAAATGCTTTCATTTCTATAATTTTGCATAACATTGATAAAAGTACTTTTCACTTTGGCATATACAATGTTTCTATTCTTCAAACTTTGCATAAGTTTGTTAAAAGTGCTTTCCATTCTTGCATGTACATTGTTTTCATTTTCCAAAGCTTTCATATATTGGATAAGAATATTTTGTGTCTTTGCATATACATTGTTCATCTTGTTGAAACATTGCATGAAATGGTTACGTGTACTTTTCATTCTTATTCAAACAATGCTTCTACCTTACATATGTAGAAATGTTAAGAAACATTTACTATCCCCTCCCTATGAGAATGTTTTTGTGAAAGAGACTATGACTTGGTCCATTCCTAACAATCATACTTGTTCTTCTCATAATATCTCTCCTCTCACTGATGAAGATATTTTAGTAGAAGAATCAATTAATGACAGTTTTGAGAATCCTATTTGTTTCTCTCCTTTTACCTCTCTTAGTGTACAACACATTCAAAAACATCATACAACCTTAGATGATCATAACAACAACATTTGTTCTTCCTCTAGTATCTCTCCTAGTTGTGAAGTAGATACTTTGATGTTAGACAACACAATCAATGAGGGTCATGAATATCTTAGTTGTCCCCCTTCACCTAGGGAAACCCCTCTTGATAAACAATCTTCAACCATTGATCATTCCCCTAATTGTGATGAAGTCCTTTTAGAAGAACCAACCTATGAATGTCAACAACATTTGGCTTGTTCTCCTAAAAACCCTCCTCCTAGGGAGAATATCATGGTGCACAAACATATGAATGTATTGACACATATCCTTCAACCACTAAACCTTCCTTATATGAGGATACTCAAGTGGCATTAGAATCCCCTTCACCAACACATCATGCCCATAAAGATAAAATTCTTGAAGTTATGATGACACAAGTTGGATCTCCTTTAATTAGTGAGATTCCTAAGTCACCTTCCATTAGTGCAAAACACAAAAAGTTCAGAGATTTCTTGAAATCTATGATGAAATCTACTCATAACAATGTTTTCCAGCCACTAATTTGTAACTTAGTGACTCAAACACCTAGGGGACCACACAAAAATCCTACACCATTACCTTTTCCTCAAAAAGTGCCTAGTGTTGAAGATCTTAAAATGACTCCAACTAATATATCTTTATGGGATCTCATTCAACTTTCACCAACAATCAAACTTATCTTCCATGAAATGTTGGAAATACAAAAGGAAGAGATCCAATATTACATAAAACCAAATCATGTAACATCCTCCCCGCGTCCCATACAAGACACCCTGTCATAAATCACATTCCCTAAACATGAATTACCCCCACTTGAGATTCAACACAAAAATAATCCCTTGATGATAAAGGTGATCATTAATGAAACTCTAATTAGGCACACTCTCATCAACAATGGATCATAAATTAATGTTTGTAGCATGTACCTCCTACACAAGCTTGGCATGGAAAAAACACTCATTCAACTTAATGGTGTTCATATTCGTGGCTTTGACAATGTTCATAGGCAACCACTTGGGATGATCACATTACCTATTGAGGTCGGCCCTGTAGTGTTGCCTACCTCTATTCATATCATGCAAGGATCCCTCCCATACAATCTTCTCCTAGGGATACCATGGATTCATGCTATGAAAGGAGTCCCATCTACCCTTCACCATGTCATGAAGTTTGAATATAATAAAAAAATATACATGATTGATGTAGATGAGAAAAGCTATGTGTCAACTGATCACAACACTTCCAACTCCCCTAATCCTTTCATTCCTAGATCAAAGCACAAACCTATACAAGTTGGTCCTAACTCTTCACCTAAAACAAAACTCTTTTGTGATCATTGGGGACATTAGATTCTACACCTCCTTTCCATAACATTTCCAAAATCTCACCCTCATGTTCCAAAGAGTCATATACAAATGATTCAAGTTTCACACCTACCTTTAAGGGTGGGTGTGCAATATCTCACTTTCAACCCAAACAACCTTGTGTTCCATTCACTCAACCGAGTTATACCAAATCATCCCATGGTGGTGATGGGGGAAATATAACTCCCATACCTCATGAAGCAACCACACATAACATTAACAAGGATTTGTGTTCTTGTAAAAACACCACCCCTCACCAACACACAACCCCTTTATCCTACTTGGAAGATTGTTATGGTTCCAATATTCCTCATATACATGGATGCAATGAACAAACAAACAAAACTAACATATCATACTCTTTCAAGAAATATCTAGGGGTATCTCCCTTGTTTCCACTTTGATCAAATACTTTGCACAACAATAACATTCACTATCTAAGGGAGTGTGGTGCTCTTCCTTGGGTTGGAGCACTTAATTCCTTTACTTGAAACTCACTTTCATCCATTCTAGGCTCACCTTTGTCTTGCACTAAGTGGGGGAAAGGGGTTCAATATCCTTGTCCTCATATGTCACTTGTCTTTGTCTTTGACTAGTTGTTAACCTTTCATGAACATATAAGAGAAAGCTTGAGATGTGGATGACATGTCTTAAGATTGACTCGCATGTGGCATACTCCCCTTTTTATGACATAATTTATTGGAAACATATGACTTGGCATAGGGCTTTCCGAGTAAGCTCTCATTTCCTCTTCTTCTACTTTAAATCAATTGCTCATAGTATGGGTGCTCGCAACTACTTTAAAGTGGGGAAAAACATCACCACTCACATTTCATTGCACCATTTCTTTCTTCTTCTGATGCGTCCTTTTCTTGGTGGAGTCATTGGGTTTGATTCTCTCCAAAAGCATAATACTTCTTTTGACTTATCCTCTCTTGGATACATTAAGCATGATGTTTCCTAAGATGAGACCTTGCACGAATAAAGAAAAATCCCTTTGAACAATCCTTACACTATTTTGCATTAATAATTTCTATGAGTGCCAAGCATACGAATTTTTGCTTACTTCATAGAGCTCGAAATGATATCATCTTCTTTGTGGTTCCTTATTAAATTTATTAGAAGGTATAACTTTGGTATGGTTGAGTGGGAAGCCCATCTAGTGGCACAACTTTCCCCATAGCCACCTTTGTGTTTGTGAGTGCATACCAAGTAGCGTATGTATTTCACCTTTTGGTATTTCTCACCCCGCAAACAACTAGAAGTTTTGTGGGCCCAAAGTGATTATACTTTTGGATTTTCCTCACCCGGAGAGTGAGTACACATTTCATTTCCGAACAAACAAGCCTAGATCTGATTTAGAATTAGTTGGACAAACAATCGAAGCTTTATCCACCTCACTTTCATTCATCTTAGTTCTTTCCATTGCATGATTTTGTATCTTGATGGCTTGACTTAGGATCTTGGATCCTAGGGGATTGATTTCCTTCTTGATATTTTTCATTCTTTTTCATTTGCATTTGTACACTCGAATCTCTCTTGAATGTCTACTTTAGTGTGAGTTTGAACCAAGTTTATCCTCTCACTAAAGTGGGGGCTAAATGTGTCATAGAAAAAAGTACCCTTTGCTTGACATGAGAATAATTCATAATTAATTGGACTTAATGAGGTCTTAATCTAGCATTGTGAGGCATTTTATGCATCCACACTAGGTCTTGGACCCTTGCAAATTGAATAACATGCATTTAACGACATCTTGTAAAGGTGTTGTAAGATACTTTCACTCTTTTCTAGACTTAATGAACCTATTTCTCCCTAATTCAACATTATAAAAATTGTTTAATAATATTATTACATCAATCTAGAAGGATTTTGAAATAGACTTAATGATAAACTAGTGATGTAATGTGTCTTGCACATTCACCTTGGTTCTCGTGCCTTCCTAGGCTATGTGGACCTCATTTTAGTGTTGTAAAGTGTATTTAATCAAACTTTCACATTGATTTTTGTGTCCCAAGCCCTATTTTACATTTACATCATCACTAATAGTCCCCTATTAACCCATATTGTGCATCTTGAGGCTTAAATCAATCAAATACCTGACAAAGTTGCAATTTTGACCTTATTTCCTTATCTCTTGGCATCTGAGCTGTCAAATTAGCCCCTGTGGGACCCATTCGCCATGCATGGAAAATCAATCCCATCTAGTTGGGACCCATTCACCATGTGTGGAAAATGAGTCCCATTTGGCTCAATTTTGACCTTTAAGCAGAAAAAAAGTGAAATTTGAGTTTAATATTGCTTCATGTCAGCCTATGATGAGGTATTAATGGGTAAAATAGGTGAATTTCCTATAAAATCACCTCTTTAAAGTAATTTTTACATCCATGAACTTAATTCACATCCATTCTTCATTATTCATCCACTAATCTTTCATCTCAAGTTAAGCAACTTAGGGTTTTATCATTGCAAGACATTAAGAAAGCTCATAAAGACATTCAAGGGTTGAATCTTCCTCCATTGCTGCAAAAATCCAAGATCACCATCATGGCAAGGTAATATATTCCATTATTGCATGTTTCATTCTATTCTTTCATCATTTTGGTTTAATTACCTAAAAGAGGTTTGACCAAGGCAAACCCCCATGCCCTAACATTCAAAATTTCTTCTTCTCTTCTTGTTTGTTTATAGATTTAAGACTCTTGGAAGCTTGGAAATCATTGAAGATCAAGTTATAAAGTTTCTTAAGTCTTCTCCTCATTCAACAAGTCAAAATATCAACAAAAACTCATTTTCAGACCCGTAAATCATAGTTTCAGAAGCGAACACCTATAGGAAGTCAAAGTGCATATCGGAAGCTTCGGAAAGCACCTTTGAAAATACAGAAATTCAATAGTGGACTCATTCACCATGGGTGGTGAATGAGTCTCATTTCCAGGTCAGTTTTGTGTTTTTTTGCATTTTTTGATACCCTTTTGACAGAAACAGGTTTCGGCTCAGTTTACCAGAATTGGGACCGATTCACCCAGAATGGCGAATGATTCCCACTAGGCCTAAAAACCATCATCAACAGCATTTCAAATTTCATTTCCAGCCTCCTTCAACATCTCATGTGCACACTTTCAGTTTGGTTAATTTATGTTATGTTTTGCATTCATTTCTAGTTCATTGTTGCATTACACAATGTGTTTTTAAACATTTCATATTTCATTAGTTTTGTATGTTTAATCAATCAATTTCATTACTTTATTTCATTTAGTTCATCTCATTTAGTCATATAAACATCATACATAACATAATTTGAATGAACCCTTTAGCATTTTTTACCCTATCTCTCTCCTTTTAGGTGAAAAACCCTAGAAGAGCTAGAAAGGATTAGGGTGCCAAAAATCTACAGTTCAGAAACCAAATAGAAAAAATGCTCTTGAGGATTTTATCACCATTAAGCTCCAAAAGACTTAGTTTCTAAGATTTCCCTACCACAACCACTACCAAGGGATAAATTCTACAAAAAATTAGGACATCATGAGGTACCTATTAAAAAATACTAAACTACTATGGTGTGTGTAATTTATTTATTCTCTCAATGTCAAGTCTTAGATCAAAATGGGGTTGGATCCACATCAGGCTATATATGAATTAATTATTAGATTATGTAGACACCCCAATTCTAACATTATTTCCTTATTTCTTCCTAAATTAATTAAATATCATATTATTTAATTAATTTACCCCTCCTAGTCCTTAATTAATTAAATATTTATTATTTATTTAATTATGCCACCTTCTTCTTAAAATTAATTAAATATCTTATTATTTAATTAATTATATCACTTGGTATCCTAAGGTTCCTCTCCAATTAATTAAATATTTTAACTATTTAATTGATCCCACCATTATTCCCATTCTTCTAATCCTACCTAATTTAACTAATCTATGATTAATTAACCTCATCCATCTCCTAACCATTATTAGCTCATCCTCCAACATTTAACTCCACTCAAGTTAAATAAACCTTTGGTTTATTAACTCAACCCAACCCATTAAATTAGTTAATCTATGATTAATTGATTTAATCATCATTACTAATCCCCATTATCATTTTCTTCTAATTTTAACATCACTCACCTCTTCCCAATCTTGCCACATGGTGACAAGTGTCCTAGCCTACCATCTACCTTCCTCTCACACGTGTGAGGTCCCACCTACCACCACTATCTCTTACACCATTTTACACAAATTAAATACCTCTCTTCCCAAGGTGTACTCACACATGTGTGAGCACACCTTAACTCTTCTCCCTTTCCCTCTTGTGACACATGTCACAATGCTCTTGATCCTCAACACCCCTCAATCTCCACCCTTCATTAGGTCAATCAATCCTAGCCCTCCATTCCTCTCAACTCACATCTATAAATCCAAGTCCACTCTCCCATTTTCACCATCTTGATTTGATCTTAGACATATTATGATGGTATTTTGAGTGAGAAATTCACATATCCTTTGAGAGAAAATCCATCAAGACTTATGTGCATCTTGAGCTCCTTCCATGGAGAGGAAGGTATAGCTTTGTTTGTTCTTTTGTTATGCTTGTGTTTGAATATCATTTGTATTGCTTACATTGGTTGTTTTCCCTCTCACATTTTGGCATGCCCAATGGGACCCACATCCCTTCTAACATTTGTTTGGATTTTTTGTGAAGTTTGAAGTGTTCAGGTCTTAGCCTCTATGAAATCATGCCCTCGTTTCAACTAGTAATGCTTGTGTCATGACTTTCAGAACCTCTTTTGTTTTTTGTGGTGCCTACATCCTATTATGTTATGCATGCATCCGATGTTATGGAACTTCCATCATGACCTGAGATTCCTATGAGCCTGATTGTTGCACTTCTATTTGGCCAACATAGTTTCAAATCTTCACTAACAACTTTTGTTTTTGCAGGGTTGCTTGTTGGTTTGGTTGCATAGTTTGCATAGCTTTTAGATTCTAACTTGGTGGTAGTCTCTATTTCTAGCATTCTTTCCTTTTTTTTGTAAAAACTACAACTACACATTAAGAAAAGATTAAAAACTTACTATCTAAAAAGAACCAAAAAAAATTACCTAGGTTAAACAACTACCCTAGTTTCACATCACACATTTCATTTTTGGGGCTTAAAATTTAAACTTAAGCATAAGATGAACTCACACTTGCATTCAAAAACTTGATTATTAGCTATTCATTTCATCATTTTTAAGTCCCTATTTTGCTATGCTTGTGTAGAAAATAGTGGTGCTTATGTGTCAGCCTACAGTGCATGTGCTTTGCATTTTGGTGTCTCTGTTGAGACTCGTTGTACTTGTGTAGTTAATAGTTGTTCCTCCACAAATACTTGCCACATTTTTGTTTCATAGAGTGACACTTCTGCTTCAGAAAAAAATCATAACACAATTAGTGTTTTACCATAGTTTCAGTTTATTTAGTTAATCATTTAACAAGCATCACATTGGGCTACATTAAACAATCAAACTTCATTGCATTCCCATAACAATTTATATTAACTTAGGGTCAATGTAGGATCATGGGGGTCCAAATTAGGCCCCTAAGTGGCAATGAAATTTCAAAGAAACAAAGTTACACAATTTGACATAAAAATTTGAATAGGTTATTAACATAATTTGAAAAATATGGAAAAATGGAATTTGTAGCAAATTGAATCTAGTTTCTTCTACTAGTCCTTTTTTGGAAAAAAAATAAATCTATTTGGTGAAAATTTAAAATTTCAATGTAGTAGTACTAATTTTTTAGGAAAAAATAAAAAGCAGGTGTTTGTCCGACCACCCTAATGGGGAGAAGATTTTTTTATTTTTTTAAATCTTTCAAAATAAGTAGAGGACACATACCTAGATGTGACATATTTTTGTAATTTTTTGGCAATTAAATATTTAGTTATGAATTTTCTAGTTGAAATTTTTAAAAATATTAAAAACCATTTGTCCAGCCACCCTAAGTTGGTCAAAAAAATATGAAATTTATTTATTTAAAAAACTATAATTTGTAAAGCATAGTGTGTGATGCATCTTTCAAATTTAAAAATTGTTTAATCATTTAAAAATTATAGATGTTTTTCAATCAACCTATCAATCAAAACTTTACACATGGTGCATGTAGAAAATCAATAATAATTACTTATTAAATTCAAAATAAAGCATATCTTATATTG
>VDFB02324542.1:18046-33542 GCA_007258455.2 Sequoia sempervirens | reverse complement strand
AATGATTGGACTTTGATTCCAATAGAAGGACATGATGGATTATAATTTTGGAAAGTTCTCTTGGCCATTTTCTACAACATAATGACTTATTTTTAAATTTTTATCATCTTCAATCTTCATTCTACTCATTGCCTAAGGTGAGGTATCATTTTGTTTTAATTTTTCTGAGGGTATTTGGCTTTCTTTTAGGTAAATATTATCTGTCATTAGTAACCCCTTTTTAATGCACTTGAGTAGGGTTTCATATATTTTAGCTCATTACAACCTTAGATGCACTTAAGGTTAGGATTACATAGACTTTTATCAATTAGTTTATTAGCTATTTTTTGGAGGTAGAAATACCAAAACATGGGTTTTATTGACGTAAACTTGTTGAATAGTCTAGATAATTGAGAAGGGGGGTGAATCAGTTATTATAAAAAAAAATTCTTAACTTTAATTAATCCAAAGGAAACTTAAATCAATCAGCTAATAATGAACATGAAATCCCATAACAACACCATGCACAATGAATACCAAAATTTATGTGGAAACCCAAGAATGGAAAAACCACAAAGAATGTTAATTATAAAACATTGGTTAAGGTGATTTTTACAAAGGCTCACTGTCAGTGGGCTCACTGCCTGACTATTACAACCAAAGATGAAAAGGCTCATTGCCAAAAGAGAAAGGCTCATTGCCAACATAAAAAGGCTCACTGCCAGAAGAATGATGAAAGCAAATTCACTGCTGAAATAACTATCACCAACAATGACACTTGATAGAATCTCATTGTTTTCTACCTTTGGTCATATAGTTTCACATACTTCACAATGTTTGAAGTTTTAGATTTGCATCCATCACACTTTCTTTCATCGAATAGAATCAACCTTTACTTATACCATTCCATGCCTTCATAATCTCTTAAGTCATCCAAACATAATTCCATTCCATGCTTCCATAAAGTCCTAAATCAGCCAAACACAATTTGAATTAGGTCACAACAGAACATTCCCGCAGTGGAAAGGAATGAAACATGGACCAATCAAAACCTCCTCTCTCAAATCAACATGCTACATTTTTACCATGATATTTGGGATCAAGGAATAGGATATACATGTTACAATGCAAACAATTTTCTAAAGGAAATTAACCAATTTATAGATTGGCCTAGACCCATAAGAGTGTATCTCATTATGTTACAAAAAGAATGGGACCAGGACAAGCACAGACAAAGATAGATCATTACAACACAACATTTGGAGTATGCCAATCTAGATCACTACAGTATCAAAACTGAACCTTAATCAATCAACCAAGATATGTTGACATCAATCACAACCGTTAATGACAACAATCAACATCACATTCCAACAATCTCCCTCTTTTTCATGTATGTGCAGGATCATGATGGGCCAAAAAGTGGCAATATGATGGGTATGTGGCTGGTGACAATTTTTTTTACCCAAAATTGATGAAGCAAAAAGGGTTTTTAAAGAGATTCTCAACTTTCCACTAATATAAATTATGCTTTACTTTGAATTTAATAAATAATTATTATTCATTTTCTATTCAAATTACGATTAAAGTCCTGATTGATAGGCTGATTGAAAAACATCTACAACTTTCAAACGATATCACATTTTTTGAATCCAACACATGCATCAAATTCTATGCTTAACATACTATAGGATTAAAAAAAGAAAAATTGAATTTCATAAATTTTTGACCAAGTTAAGGTGGTTAGACATACAATTTTTTTTATATTTTTTAAAAATTTGTAATAAAAAATTCATAATTAATTATTTACTTGGACAAAATTACAAAAAAATATGCATCACATCAGGCCATGAGTCTGACTTATATATAAAATATTATACAAAAATATTATCATTTTATTGTGGTTAGGTGTATTCTACACAGACACCTCCTATTTTTTCCTCAAATTTAAGTACCACTACATTGAAATTTCAAATTTTCACCAAATATATAAATTCTTTTTAAAACCTAGTAGTTTAGAAACTATATTCAATTTGCTATAGATTCTATTCTTACATATTTTTGAAATAATATAGATAAATTATTCAAATTTTTACGTCAAGTTGCCTAACAGTATTTTTCTAAATTTTTTGCCACTTAAGGCCCTGTGTTTTCCATGATGATCTTGCACATACCCTTTCATTTATGGAAACATTGATAAAAAAAAAACCAAAAAACTCAATGTCAACATCAAGAACATCAAGGATCTTCTTTTCTTCTCCCCCTTTGACATCAAGGACAAAGGGAAAAACTCCTCCTGAAAAACCTACTCCACTCCCCCTATGAGGAAGCCTCCCAGTTGACATTGATCCAGATAAGAGTAACATATAATACCCTAGACCAATGCACACCCTGGTGAAAATTACTAAAGATAAGGAGGGGGAAGAACCCATAACTTCTATCAAAGATACTCAAAAGTATCTTTACTTAATGGTTTTGTGAAAATGTTTGCAATCTGCTCTTTTGTAGGTACATATTCAAGTTTTATTTCATTTTCCAATACCTTCTCTCTCAAGAAGTGATATCTAATGGATATATGTTTCATTCTAGAGTGTTGTATAATATTCTTGGAAATGTTTATTGCATTGGTATTATCACACATAATTGAGATCGGTTCATCAAATGATATGCTAATGTCCTTCAACATTTGTTTCATCCATAGTATCTAAGTGCAACATGAGGATGCTTCAATGTATTCAGCTTTAGCAGTAGATAAAGATACAAAATCTTATTTCTTACTTGACCAAGCAGCCAATTGGGAGCCAAGGAAATAAGCTCCACTACTTGTGCTCCACCTATTATCAATATATCTGACCCAATCAACATCAATATAAGATGTCAAAGTGAAATCTGAATCCTTTGGATACCATAACCCCATATCTTATATACCCTTCATGTATCTAAAGATCCTTTTTACTGCAACAACATGTGATTGCTTTGGTTCTTTCAAAAATCTAGCTACTAAACAAAAAACATACATAATGTCTGGTCTAGTAGTAGTTAAATATAACAATCCTCTAATCATTGAATTGTACATACTTGCATCAACTTTAGGTGATCATCTTCTTTTTTCATCTTACATCTGGTAACAATAGGTGTACAATCTAGTTTGGTGTTCTCTAATCCAAACTTCTTCAATAATTCTTTAGTATACTTGGACTAAGAGATGAAAATTCCTTTGTTGTTCTAATTTACTTGTAGTCTAAGAACGAAATTTAACTCACCTATCATAGAAATTTCAAATTCCTCTTGCATTTCATCTTCCAATTTTCAACACATATCATCATTTCCTTCAAAGATTATGTCATCAACATAAACCACAAAAATAAACATTTCATCTAAGTAAATTATGTAGTGTAAATTATTATCAACAGATCCCTTCTAAAATCCTTGTCTAGTCAAATACTTGTCTAATCTACCATACCAAGCTCTAGGTTCCTGCTTCAATCTGTATAAAGCTTTCTTCAACCTACAAACAACATCCGAGTCACTTTCAGGCTTAAATCCCCCTGGTTGCTCAATGTAGACTTCTTCCTTCAGTTCTCCATTTAATAATGTAGATTTTACATCCATTTGATAGACTTCAAAATCCTTAAAAGTTGCAAAGGCTAAGAACATCCAAATCACTTCCATTCGAGCAACATGGGCATATCTCTCTTCATAATCAATGCCTTCAATTTGAGTGTAACCTTTGTAGACTAATCTTTCCTTGTTTCTCATTACTTTTCCATTTTCATCCAGCTTGTTCTAGAATTCCCACTTTGTTCCAATTACATTTCTGTCTGTCAGTCTAGGCACAAGTTCCCAAGTCTAATTTTTCTCTATTTGATCAAGCTCTTCTTTCATTTCCTTTACCAAATTGTGATCGTTGAACACTTCTTCCATAATATTTGGCTCAGTTTCCAAGAGTAGAAACTATAATACTTGTTCTTGAGCTACTTTGCTTCTTGTGATGACTCCCTTATTCTTATCTCCAATAATCTGGTTTTTTGAGTGGTTTCTCTATACATATCTTGGGGTTTTAGTTGTAGTTTTTGGAGCCTCCTTTGTCTCTTCTTCTTCTTTCTTATCCTTTTCTCCTCTATCATCTAAGTCATCTAATTCATATTCAATATGTTTGTCAATATTTCTTTGCACATCTTCATCTACTTTCACATTCTCACTTTCAACTATCTTGTTCAGTCTCTTGTTGTAACACTAGTATGCTTTGCTTCTTGTAGAGTAACCCAAAAATATGCCTTCATCAGCTTTGCTATCAAACTTTCCAAGATTCTCCTCATCTCTCTAGATGTAGCATTTGCTTCCAAATTTTTTGGAGTACTTTACTGTGGGAGCTCTTCCATGTCATAGCTCATATGATGTCTTTCCATATCTCTTCCGGAACAATACTTTATTAATCTGAGTGTATACTATTGTGTGTATCACTTCTCTCTAGTAGACTTGTGGCAAACCTACTTCCATGGTCATTGTTCTAGCTACTTCTTGAACTATCCAGTTCATTCTTTCCACTGCACCATTATGCTATGGTGTTCTGGGGGCAGATAGATGTCTTTTGATGCCATGTTTTTCACACAATTTTTTGAATTCATCATAAGTAAACTATCCTCCTCTATCATATCTTAAACACTTGATTCTCCTGTCAACTTCATTCTCAACTCTTTTCTTGAAAATATTAAATTTTTCTAAAGCCTCTAATTTTAATCTTAAAAATGCAACCCAAGTTAATATGGAATAATCATCTATTAAAAGAATCAAATATCTCTCGCCTTGTAAGCTTCTTGTTCTTGTTGGACCACATAGGTTAGTGTGTACAAAGTCCAACAAACTAGTAGATGATTCTTCTTTTCTTTGGAGCGTTTCTCTAGTTTTCTTTCTTTCTTGAAATCCTTTGTAGATAGTGTTGGCTAGTTTGGTTGAAGTCTTGGAAAATCTCTTACTACTCTTGATGAACTTATGCTTACCAAATTGTTGAAGTTGATGTGACACATCCTTCGGTGCTAGAGCCAATTGTCATTAGACTAAGATAATAAGCATCTCCTTGTAGCTCATTCCAGTTGATACATATTTCCACTTGTTCTTTTTCTAGTTGCAATACTTTAGTTATGGATCTCTTTTGGATCTCACAACTATCATCCTGAAACACCACATTATAGCCATTTTCCACATCTATCCAACACTCAAAAGATTATGATATAAACCCTTCACATAGGAAAAATTGTTAGTGTTATGCTTTCCATAAAAGGTAATAGAACCAATTTCAACAATCTATGTTTTTTATCATCTCCAAATCTAACAAAACCTCCATCATATTTCTCAAGCTTCACAAACTTACTTTTATCATAGTCATATGATTCAAACATCCACTATCAATCAACTATTCATCCTTTTTTCTTTAAACAAATAATGAAACTTCAGTGTTATCATTAGATTTCAAACAAATATTAGAGATATCAAATCTAGATTCATCCTTTTCCACCAAAAACAAACAACCCTCATGATCTGATTCATCATCTGAAATATTAGCATTCTCATTAACATAATAGGCCTTCTTATTGGTCTTATTAAAAAATTTCCTTGTTCCTTTTTCTGGACACTTAGTTGCTAAATGACCAATCTATCCACATATAAAACATTTAAGAAGTAACATACCTTTGTACTTTCTAGTACCTTTCTTCAGTTTACTTGTGAAGTTTGCTTCCAACTTATCTGAACTTTCACTATTCAGATCTTCTTCTATCTTTGTGCATTTGAATGTTGTTTTAGATCTTTCCTTTTCTTTTCTAAATTTCCTCATCTCAAATGTGGTCAAGGTTCCAAATAGTAGCTCTCTAGTGAATTTATTCGGATCATAAACTTCCTCAATGGTTGACATCTTGTCACTGTAGCTTTCTAGTAGGGTCATCAAAATATTCTCCATTACATCTTCATCTGTTAGTGTTCCTCCTTTATTTTTGACTTCATTTACTACAATATCAACTCTTTGAAAGTATCTTGCTATATCTTCACCTTCTTCCATCCTCAAGTTTTCATATCTACACTTAGTTGTCAACTTCTTTGATAATTTGACTCTATCATTTCCTTCATAGATTTCTTTCAAATTTTCTCAAAATTTATAAGTAGTGCCCAATAAAATAACTTTTGTTAACTCAGTCTTAGACAAAGCATTAAAGATTGCATACCTTTCCTTTCATTCTCTTCATAGGCTAAAATCTCTTCTGCAAAAGTAGGACCATTTTCTGGTTCAACATATCTTGTCTCAACTTTCCAAGTCTTGTAGCCTAGAGAGATTAGATAACCTCTCATCTGCACTTTCCAAAAACTATAGTAAGATCCATCAAACATATGAATTTCAGTTTGTCCACCATTAGATCTACCCCAAGTAGATATAGGCTCTTCTTTGAGGAACCAAAGCTCTAATACCAACTATTGAACAGTCTAGATAATTGAGAGGGGGGTGAATCAGTTATTATAAAACAATTTTCTTGACTTTAATTAATCCAGAGCAAACTTAAATCAATTAGATAATAATCAACTTGAAAGCACATAACAACACCATGCACAATGAACACCAAAATTTACGTGGAAACCCAAGAAGGGAAAAACCATGGAGAATGATAATTCTCAATTATAAAACACGGGTTAAGGTGATTTTTACAAAGGATCACTGCCAAAATGCTCATTGCAGGTAAGACTCACTACTCGTGGGCTCACTACCCATCTATTATAGCCAAATATATAAAGGATTACTGCCAAAAGGGAAATACTCACTTCCAATAGAAAAAAGCTCACTGCTAGAAGAATGATGAAAGGGAATCCACCATTAAAATAACTATCACCAACAATGAAACAAGATAAAATATCACTATTTGCTACCTCTGGTCATATACTTTCCCATACTCCAAAATGTATGAATTTTCAAATTCGCATCCATCACACCTGATTTCATTGAATAGAATCAACCTTTACTTATACCATTCCATGCCTTCATAATCTCCTAAGTCAACCAAACAAAATTCCATTCCATGATTCCATAAACTCCTAAGTCAACTAAGCACAATTTGAATTAGCTCACCACAAAAAATTCCTATAGTGGAAAGGAATGAAACGTGGACCAATCAGAACCTCCTCGCTCAAATCAACACACTACATTTTTACCATGATATTTGGGACCAAGGAATAGTATAGATGCATTACAATGCAAAGAATGTTCTGGAGCACATTAACCAATTTCTAGATTATCCCAGACCCATAAGAGTGTACCTTATTATGTTACAAAATGAATTATACTAGGACAAGCACAACCAAAGATATATCATTATAACATAATATCTGGAGCATGCCAATTTGGATCACCAAAGCATCAAAACTGAACCTTAATCAATCAACCAAGATATGTTAATATCAATGACAACCATTAATGACAACAATCAGCATCACATTCCAACAAAACTACTATATAGCTACTCCCCATCATATCCTTTCAAATTTATTATAGGTTCAAATACAAAGACAAAAAATTGTAGAGAAGGAAAAAAGGGGTAGACAAAGTCTTACAAGACTTCATTTTTAGATCTAGGAGAATTCAAACAGTACATAGTCACTCTAGGCAACTTAGTCCTCTAAAATTAGCCTCAAATTTGTATGACATGTGCACTAAACTCTACCTTTTTTTGATCTATTATCAGAATTTGTTGTTACAGTTTCTTTGTTGCTAAAAATTTGTATTTATAGATTAGGTCTTATAGTTTTATTAGTTTAATAAAAATAATTCAATTTCAATCAATTTCCAAGGCTGATTGACACACCTTTAGGGTTGGAAGTCAATTAATCTCATTGATTATTTGCATCCTAATGTTCTTTGAAAAAGTATTGATGTTAGTGTTTTATGCATTAGACCTAGGATCCCCTCTTTATCAAAATATTTTGGTGAACCTGACACTTTGAACATCATTTAGATCTTTTGATTTCCTAGCATTTTCTAGACTTGAAAAAGCGTGCAAATATTATCAAAATTTTAGAAATTTTAGTGTTTTTGTTGCAAAAGAGTGTCTTTGCATTTGAAAGAAAGGTGTCATTTTTCTTGATTGTGAAAAATTGTTTCATTTTAGTGTTGAAAATTACCAAATATATAAGTGAATTGTTTAAATTTCTAAGGCATTGCATAATTGGGATAAATTAGCTTTCATTTTGGTAAATTTTGAAAACCCTAGCTTGTTACACTACATTGTAAATTTAAAATTCATCAAAACAAGAAAAAATATAGTTTTAGATCTAGGTCAGAATAATTTCAAACATCCATTACCCATCCACAATGTCTTAGGACCTAAAATTTCAAACAGATTCCAAGAAGTACATAGTCGCCTTGGGTGACCTTTTCCAACTAAATATGTCTCAAGTTTAAGGTGTAAATACAAATCTATTATTACTCTGCAAATTTGGACTCTAATTTCCAAAATTGTGTTTATAATAGGTCTATAAGTATGTTTTCAATTCTAGTTTGTCTTAATACACATAAACATAAATTGAAATTGGATTTTAATGATTAATCTTAGGGAAAGAATATTTAGTAATAGATAATCATGTCAAATCTCTTTCTACAAGTGCATTACATACCTATTAAGCCCTTTAGTTGTGATGGTGTTGATATGTTAGATGAATGCCTTAGGACTTCATCTCACCTAGATCATCCACTAAGGCTTCCAACATTCCAACCCACCAAAGAACAATTAATATATAATTACACCTCAACTTATTATTTATCCACCCACACAATAGCCTCAAGTTTAAACCAAACTCGTGCTTATCATATGACCATCACAAAACAAACCAAAAGCTATAGGTCATATTCTAAATGTTGCAAAGCAATTAATCCAATGTAACCATGCAAACAATGTATCACATCACAACATCATCTTTCTATTTCTCACACATATAACATAAGAAATAATAAGAAACCAAAAAAAACACAAACCATTCCCTTCCAAATACCACTCCCACAACCTATCTTACCTAGTGCACCTTGCTTACCCCAACAAAGTGGTAAGGAGTATGATCTTTTGGATCAAATTCATGCTACTCCTTCTAAGATATCTTTGTGGGAGTTGATTCAAACATCACCTATTTATCATGGCATTCTTCAACATGATTTTAAAAAGTTATGATACCTCCTAGTGCACAACCAAATGATGTAGCATTTTTTCTTGAGGCTATGAAATCGGCTAACTTGGATATTATCTTTCATCAAAATGAATTACCCCATTTGGAAATACAAAAAAATGATGCATTGATGAAAATGGTTGTCACTAACAAGATTGGGATTAGTCATAACCTTATTGATAATGGTTTAGGGATTAATTTTTGTAGCATAATTTATCTCTTGGAAAAAATTGGATTCGATAAAAATTTAATCCAACTGGATGCCTTGTCTATCCATAGTTTTGATAATGTGTGAAGACAACCACTTTGTGTGATAACATTACTAGATGAATATGGCCTTATTGAGCTACCAACTCCTATCCATGTCATGCCTGATATCCTTTCATATAATCTTCACTTAGGTAGTGTAATACCCCCATGTTGTTGATACTCTTTGCTACTATTTGTTACTCTTATGTGTTAGTGTGATACTAGTTTGTGATGGTGATTAGTTCACTAACTTCTTGTGTGTGGATGTGTAGTTTAGTTGATTGCTACATTTGACATTATTATGATGATTTATGATACTTAATGTGGTGGCTAGATTATTTGATTATGCAATGGTTTTTCCTTAATATTATATATGTCGATGTGATTCTATGATGTTTAATTTGGCTTCATTAATAAATTGTGATGCAGTGATTTAGTAATTAGTTTATGATGTGATCAGTTAGTTAGCAATTTTACTTTACATCTAATGTTGTATTGTTAGTATAGCTTTGGTGAGAGGACAGTGTAGCACCACTCGTTTACGAGTGCCTTGCTATGCTGCAATTCCTTCTCACGAAATGATGTTTTCGATTATATATATGTGTGTGTGTGTGTGTTACTTGACGTTTATTTGTATGTAGTATTTGCAAGAATAAAGTCTCGATTCCACCTACTTCAGCATGACAGGGCGAGCATGAAATTAACCTAATGGGTACAATTTTGAAAAAGGGAGTTGATGAGGAAGTGTCCCCATCCCAAGTCTATCATCCTGTTTTGAGTTTTGTTGTGTCATGATTGAGGTTTTGTCCTTGTCTTTGTGTAGTTTGATTGTTAAGTATTTATTTTATTTATGGTTAGTGGGTATTTAATTAATCTTATTTTATAAGATTAATTAATGTTGTCTTGTTGCTTTAATTAATTGTAAGTTAAATGTTGAGTTTTAAATATATTGCAGATTAAAAGGTTATTTAATTAATTAAAAGTGTAAGTAGTTAATTTAAATTAATAATGATGATGATAAATATATATTATCTTTTTCCTGATATTAAATTAGAAAATCTTGTGTGGATAATATCTTGAGAAAATAATTAATTTTTAATTAAAATTATAGATAAGTGTGTTCTTTTAAAAAGTAGGAAAAGGACCAATGAATGAAGGGGGTTTTTTGAGGAAAAAGATGAGGAGTTTTATTTATTTTTATTTTTAGTTTTATGGTGGGAAAATTTTCAAGGACACAGAGGTTTTTCTAGTTTTTTTCTATAAAAAGAAAAGAAAAATAGTTTATTTTTGTGCTTCTGGGTAAAAGAATTGTTTTGAAGAAAAGATAGATTCAGAAGAGAGCTGAAAACAAGAAATTGAGAAGAAGCTGCAGAGGGGATTCTACATCGAATGAAGGACTCCAGGTTTTTATTCTTTTAATTTATTATTGTTTTATTATTCTATAAACAAATCTAGGTTGTGTTTTGAAAATCCATTCCTCTATTCTTGAAAATGGTTATGTGATTGAAAAGTTGTATTAAACCCTTAAATCTTATGTGGAAAACTTTAGTAAAACCTTTTGAAGTTCTTCAATATAGTTTAGTAGTGAAATTTATTATTTGGAAAGAAAATCATTTTTGTTATCATGTTGAATTTGCATACTAGATATGATGTTGAATTTGCATACCCTATTATTCATATTATTGTTTTGAAACTTATGATTATATATATATATATATAATGTTCTGGTTGCATTTTAAAAATATATGTATTTATACATATTTGTAAAGTATGTGATTTTTATATGAATAAATTACAATAAAAATTTGCATTTCTCATTTTTTTATTTATCTTAGAGAGTCGAATAAAATATCTGTTATGATAGCTGTATTGGGTTTTGTGTTTTTCATAGAGGAATGAATTAGATTATAAAATAAATAAAAAATAAATAAATTAAAAGTTTATATATTAAGCGGTGGGAATGGTTGGCTGAAGCCATACCATCCCCACTGCCCATGGTACTACTGCGTGCAGTCACCATTGACTGCGCACAACAACCTATGGCTGTTGTACGTAGCCAGTGGGGACTACGGCCTCCCCACAAGGGGGGTATGCAGTACCATTGGTACTGTGCGGGTTGCCTTATTAAAGTTTTTATTTATTTATTATAAATTTAATTTAATTTAATTTGTTTTATTAACTTTTGTATATATATATATATTTTGGTAATTACAATGGATTATTAGGTTATCTTTTATAATGTGACTTAAATAGATGATTTAAATATAAGTCTTGATATATATGTTTTATTATATATATTTATATGCAAATAAAAGTGGGATTTTTGTATGCTGTGTTTATGGAGAAAATTATATAACTTTGTAGTGCTATAGTGTATTTGTGCTAATTAGAAATAAATTATGTATTTTAACTAAAATGGAGTTTTCTTGGGTAATTGATTTATTTATTTGTTGGAGTTATTATGGATTGGAAATGTTTAATATAGTGTTGATTAAACGTAATTGTTATTCTTGAGATTGTTCATTAAGTCTATTGTGGTATTCTCTTCATTGTTTTATTGTGTCGTATGGGGAAAACCTTAGATTTATTTTATCTTTCGTAGGAGCTTAAGTTATTGTTAAGGGCTTCTAGAGGTGGGATATTGATGTGTAACTGTGATCTCGTATTTTGATGCTTGGCCTATGTTTTGACCATGGTTGTGATTTAGTTGCACATGGATTGTACCATTTTGTGGACGTGTTTCATATGTTTTGGCAAGATGGTTATGCCTCGCAGAGGATCCATTTGATTGGTTCAATATTACTTGTGATACAATCCTTTTGTATTGGATATTTTGTGTTGTGTGTCTAGAGAGAGTGGCTCTAAGTGGGGACTGACGCACAAAGAGTCTGTTAGGGTAACCCACATAGAGTTAGAGTAATCAATGATAACCTAAATAACTAACTATGGGTGGGATTAAATATTAATAAGATAATTGTGATGTCTCATCTGCCTATTAGTGCTATCATAAATTAAAGGGGATTAAGAAGGACATGGTTGGAAAGATCGTTGCCTTGTCTTCACGAAAGGTTAATGATTCTATATGAGTAACCCTATGGAGCAGTGCCTTGAGATAGGCTATCAGGAGAACCATAGATGGAGGTGGCACCTTAAACTAGGTTGTCTTGATAATCCATGAATAGATGGAGGCAGAACCTTTTGATATATTGTCTAGATAATCCATGTGAAACCATGCGATGACACTCTCCTCTAACATTCCATTTGTGTTGTTTTATT
Source organism: Sequoia sempervirens (assembly GCA_007258455.2). NCBI lineage: Eukaryota > Viridiplantae > Streptophyta > Pinopsida > Cupressales > Cupressaceae > Sequoia > Sequoia sempervirens. Next base: position 20,843 of record VDFB02324542.1, on the reverse strand, counting down.
GAAGTCCTCTAGAAGTAGTCTTTTGGTATTATGACTTGAGATTTATTGATGATGTGTTTCATGACTTATTGTTGTATTACTTGGAAAGTGATTTATTGTTATGTTTTGAAAGTGGTTTATCATTATGACCTTTGGTGAGTTATCGTTGTTTAGTTTCTATGTGGTCTTTTGATGCTATGTTATCTTGTCTAGAGTTAGTCTTGTGTTACTGTTAGATGTGATTGGTCAAGGATCCTTCCTTGTCTACTCCCAACATGGGGGCAGTTGGGTGGAACATGCTTCACACCTCGTTGGATTCTCTTTGGTTGTAGTTGTGTCTTTCATTGCAGGGTTTTGGCAAATGCTATTGATCCAGTGTTCTTATGTACCAAATGTATGTTTACACTTCAAATGTAATTTATTATTGATGTATCTCTCCCACGTATGTTGGAAGGATTATGATGTAATTTGTATATGTGATTATTAAGATGTATTTTTAGGTGGATGTATTGTACTATCACATCAAGTGATTCATTCTTGTATTTCCATTTGTAAACATTGTTAAGTTGTGTTGTATATGTAGAAATATATATACTTTCTATCTTTATGATTCATTTATGGTCATATGTATGTATGGTTTATTTGGTATTGTAGACATCCAAATTTGGACACTTAATTTATCCAAATTTATCACTTTTCATCTAAACATCCTCTTATCTGAGTTAATTAAATAATATTACTATTATTTAATTAATATCTTTAATTCTGCCAAATCCCTAAGGTATTTAATTAATAATTAAAATACCTTACCCTCCTTAATCCTCTTTTCATCAAATAAATTAAATAAATATTACATTTATTTAATTTCTCACATGTCATTTTCATCTAATCCTAATCTATTTCCTAATCTCTTCATTAGGGATGTGCACATGCCTAATCCTTGATTAGGATGTGTCACATCCTCCAACTTTTGCAAGTTGGCTTTTAATCCTAATTAGCCCCTAATTATCCTCTAATTACTAATTAATTAATCCTAATCATTCTCCAAGGAATTTTTAATTCATTTTTATTCTTCCTAGATTCCCCTCTTTTATATGTGAATTTTTAATTCACATTCCATCCTTCCAAAGCTTCTAAAACCTTGGACTTGTCACAATCTCTACATGTGACCCACCTTGGACTTGTCACAATCTCCACATGTGACCAAGTCCCACCTTTTTGGAGCCCACCTTTTATCCTCTAGATCATCCTATGAATGTGAATTTTATATCCCCAACCACCTTTCTTTTTCCCATGTAGTTTTTTGAGGAATTCCAAAATTCCTCAAATGTCCCTTTCACTCCCACTTGGGGACAATAAATCCCTTTTTGTGGAAATCCTCTCATCCCCCAAGGTGCATGTCCTTTTCCACCTCATGTACCTTTTTGACAACTCATCTCCACCTCATATCCTCTTGTCCACTTCACCCTCCACATGTCAAGATGTGAGGGCTTGTGGGTTCTCAACCCACCATAGCCCTTCATCTTGACCTTGTTGGATCAATCTTGACCCTTGAATTCTCTAGAGAATTCAAATTCCTCTATAAATACCCCCTCCTCAAGGGCATTTCCAACACTTCTTCATTTGAGCAACCTTATGCTGCTAATTTTCCTTTTCAACACTTTGCACTCTCATAACTACATGCTATCCATTTGAATCCTCAAGCCTTTTCAATCATTTAGCCATCTTTGCTCATCATCTTGCATATTGATTCTTGCATTTAGACATTCAAACAATCATCTAAGGAGCACACAACCAATCCAAGCAAGGGTCAATCAAAGAGGTATCAATAATAAGGGAGGTAAAAATATTTGTGTTTCATTTTATTTGCATTCATTTTCGTTGAACCACTCTTTTGGCTAATCTTGAGGTGTCCTTGGTATTTTGTTATTCATGTTTCTTAGTTAGATTTGCACATTTAGAGTAGTAGGAATTCTAAGGTATACATTTCTGGCATGCCCGGTGGGACCCACACACGGGTCTTGCATTTAATTTTTCTTTGAGTTAAGGTTTTTGCAGGAAAAACTCACAGAAGTGCGGTAGCGCCCCCACAGAAGTGCGGTAGCGCCGTCACAGAAGTGCGGTAGCACCCTCATAGAAGTGCGGTAGCGCCCTTCATAGAATTGCGGCATCCCTTCTGAGAGCTATGGCCGGTATCAGCACGAGTTGCGGTAGCCGAAGTTCTGGCCCGGCACCAACTATAGAGTTCGCGGCGAGTTCGCGGCCGGTGCCCTTCTGAGAACTTCGTGATTGCCGCATCTGAGTTCTTGGCGAAATCTTCTGAAGCTGCGGTAAAATAGCTGAGTTCGTGCTCTTCAGAGTTAAGGCGGCCACCCTTAACAACTTCCACTGAGTTTGGAGGTAAAGAATGGACATTTTGACCGTTTTAACCTGGATTTTTGCTATATTCAGGCGATAATACAATGTTGTTCTGGCGAGAATATTGCTATTTTTCACTAACGTTTTTGCGGCATATTGTGGCAAAAATTGACCAAAAGGCGAAAAAGAAGGAGGACAACTAACATTTGTTTGCAGGGGGCATCTACATAATCAGACTTTCAAAAAAATTATCTTTGCTGCTCTCAAAGATAGTCTAATTAGGGGGATTAAATCTCATTGTTTGTTGTGGTTGCTTATTTTTGTGTTACCCAAGGGGGCATTGATTTGTTTTCACTTTCCCCTTGCACTTCGTGTGAGCCTGGGGAGTAGTTAGAAATAGTTAGTGTCTTCCTTTTTAGTGGGACTTACTTGGGGATTTCATCACCCCAAAGGACAATTC
>VDFB02324542.1:0-18026 GCA_007258455.2 Sequoia sempervirens | reverse complement strand
CGCAAAATGTTGACTACGCCCCCTTAACTTCTCGGGGCTGTCATTTACAAACCGTACGTCGAATCAACTTTGTTCAAAAACTAACGTTGCTTAGTTTTTCAATCTCTATCCAGTGGTACCTTCCATTTCCTCTTATCAAGAATTTGACCATCCCAGGGCGGCCAAGCCCCGCATTGCAGCGTGGACACGCCCCTAACTTCCCAGGGCCATCATTTACAAACCGTATGTCGAATCAACTTCGTTCAAAAACCAAAGTTGCTTAATTTTTTGAGCTCTATCCAGTGGTACCTTCCATTTAATCTTATCAAGAATTTTACCATCCCAGGGCGGCCACGCCCCGCATTGCAGCGTGGACATGCCCCTAACTTCCCGGGGCTGTCATTTACAAACCGTACATCGAATCAACTTCGTTCAAAAACCAAAATTGCTTAATTTTTTGAGCTCTATCTAGTGGTACCTTTTTTTTCTTCCTATCTAATCAAACCAATCCATTCCTCTGATCATCTAATCAATCCAAGCCCACTAATCCGATCAAGTTCATCCAATCACAATTATCTAATCATCATCTAATCTTATCCCATCAAACCGATCTAGTACTTTAATCAAATTCATCAAATCATCTACCCAATCCAATCATCTGTCTACCGAATCCCATCAAAATCAAAAGCAATCCCATCCAATCATCCTAATCTGAGCTTTTGTCCAATCCTGATCTGAGCTTGACCAAAATCCTGATTTGAGCTTTAATCCGTTCCCATCCAAAATCTTTTATCCATCCTCTTTATGCTTTCACCATCATGAATCCTCATCCTCCATCAATAGTATTCAAGGGAAACCTTAATTACGTGGATGACGATAACGAAATTCTTGTCAATCAAGAAGAATATGACGTAAATCCCCTTGATGCTATCATCACTAGTAAACTTTTTTTCACCCACTTTCCACAATCCAATCACCCCTTCCAGTTATCCCGCTATGTCTTCATCCACACCTAGTCATGCTCCTTATGCCACCTTTGACAATAGATATCCAGTATCTTCTTCATCCCCATATTTGTCATGTCCTTCATCTACATCATCCTCTTATACAACATCTACATCCTCTTATCCTAATTTTCCATCCCAATATTCCTATTACAATTCCCCATACATGACCCCCTATCCTAATCCTCTTTCCCAATCTTCCCATACTAATCCTACATCCACACCCTTTTACCTTAATCCTACATCCATGTCTCCTCATCCTAATCCACCATCCCAATACCCTTATTATAATCCATCCCCCACATCCTCTTGTCCCACTACACCACCTATATCCTTTTTTCCTAATCCATAATCCATGTCCCCCTATCTTAATTCACCACTCCAATATCCTTACCTTAACCCTCCATCTACTCCATCTACTCCTAGTCCTCCATACAATCCTAATCCCCCATCTACTCATAGTCCTACATTCGATCCCATTCCTCCATCTAACCCTAGTCCACAAATCCATAATCCCTCATCCATTTCTACCACCCCAGCCAAGCCAACCATATGCAAGTATTTCATTTCAGAAGTTCTCCAAGGACTCATTACAAAGAAGCCATCCCCAACTCCACATCTTGAAGTCGTGGAACCACGCCATCTAGATCCATCACCCACGGTCATTAGTGATGAGACCCTTCTCCATATCACACCTATTATTGATGTTACCACCCCTAGCACTGATCAAACCATTGAAACCATTGAACCCACTAAATCCATTGAACCCCCATCTCCTACTCCAAGAACCACTGAATCCATCGAAGACACCCAAATCCAATCCACTCCAATCCACTCCTCCCACTCCCAGTAGCACCAAAATTGATTCCAACGAACCTCATGAATCTTCCATCCCTCCATCTCCACTTGAAGAGTCCCAAAAAGACTCCGTTACCATGCCTCCCACACATGATGAGTCACGCCAAGAGTCTAATCCAAAGCATGCCAGTATATCCCCTTCTCCAGATCAAGATCTTTCCATCCCATCTAGTCCACCTCAAGATCACAATCCCCCATCCATTCCATCCCATGATCCCCTTGTCATTCAAGCTTCCACTGCTCCATCTCCATCTCCATCGCATGAGCCTACTACCACAAATCCAGATCCTATCATGGCCCCTACTCCCTCTCCTGATGTTGCTATCCCATCCTCTCCTTCTCATAATCCCCCATCATCGCCTAAAAATGCTATCCCCACACCGCTTGCATATCCCCTTGGTCCTCTCACATTCCTCCATGGTGGTCTCCTCGCAGAAGAAAAATAAAGCATATACACCAACCCTCCTCTTCCACCTAATAATGAACTTGCATCATTCTTCCAGAATAACAAAAATCCTATCCTAGATCAAATACTCAAGAAAATGAAGTATCAAGGAAAAGGTTTAGGCCTTCATGAGCAAGGTATTATAGAGCCCATCCAAGCTAAAGAACACTAGTATCCGCAAGGTCTTGGATGTACTACTCATGACTCGCAATCCAAAAATGTTGGTAAAACCTCTAGGCGTCCTCAATGAGCCTTTTCCAAAAGAAATATCGGCTCTTCCCATTACCCCGCTAAATCATATGTGGCCATCCCTCCTCTATCGTATCACCTCAAAACAACTGTCCATCTTCCTCCTTCATCTGCTCCATCCATTTTGGGTCCTTACATCCCTCCATCTATCATCTCTAATCCTCCATCTACCATGCCAGGTCCTACATCTATTCTGGGCCCCTATATCCCAAAATCACCTCCTCCATCTCATCCTATCCATCCTTTCATCCATTCATCACCTATCCATCTCGTCCATCATAAACATCCCTCTCACATACCCCATAGTCAGGATCAACAAAGGCACGTACCTAAACATCCTCCATCTACACATAATCCCCATACTCCTACCCCCATCACTCCACATCATCCATCTCCTCACACCCATACCATTGCTACTAAAAGCACTTTGGTTGTTAAAGAAAAAATGCATAAATCCAAACATCCACGTGAATCAAAAGCTTCCCATGTCCCTTCTAAAAGACATGTTAAAGCAAAGCAAAAACAAATCCAAAATCCAAATCAAATCTATAGCCCGCGAAGGCCCACCAAAGCAAAGATCAAAACTATGTGGATCCCAAAGAAAAAAGATGCAATGCCATCACATGAAAAATCAGTAAGAACATCCAAAGTCGCTAATCCACAAGCTAATCATACACCCTTTTCATCTCCTACGTCTGTCTTGGGTCCCTATGTCCCGAAATTCACCATTCCATCTCCTTCATTATCCCCACATTCTCCATCCATCAATCCTATTATCTTTTCACATCCACCACCACGTGTGCCAATGTTGATCCCAAACACATCTCCCCATCACATATCCACCCCATCATTCTATCCATACCCTTTCCAGCATTCCATCCATTATTCCATGTATCAACCCCATCAAATCCCTCTAATTCATCCTCATGCATAATCCATTTATCCTCATAAGGTTGTACCAACATCCAACAATCACTTCAAACATGGGCTCATAACACCTTGATCCTTATCACATGTCTTCTAAATCTGCTTATCCACTTCCTTATCCTTACCCATCTCCTTCTGCATGACATCCAAAAATCCAAAAAAGTCAAAAAAGTAAAAAAAGTCAAAAAGTCAACCAAAAAAAAAAAAGAAGAGAAATAATTCGTCCAATGGTGAAAACTTGGCAAACAAGCGCCTTGGATAAGTACCATGATGAAAACCTGGCAAACAGGCATCATGCGTAAATCCCCATCTACACTTGGGGGCAACTTCCTGATATGCATTCCCTCCATCTGCTATGCTTCCAGCTATGCACCCGTCTTCCTGTTATCTGTCCTCTTCATAAATCCCTCCATCCCTCTTATTTTCCGCATCCTACCATCATATCCCATTTATCTCCCATTTCCTCCATCCTTCTTGTGATCTTGATCAAAATTGGGGCACCTATCTATGCATGCTTTGGACACCTATTGGTATACATCTCCTTCATCCATGTTCTATCATATTCCTTAGTCACCCATCTTGCCCTCCTTCAGTTATCTCCTTTATCTTATCATCCACTCATCTTACGGCCCTCATGCCTCATCATATCTGACATATCTAGAGTGGGGGCATCTGCTTCCTTTGTGACATAGTCCTTGGAGAAATCATCTATCACAATAGCATCCCTTCTATCTGCCCATCCTTGTCTTCGTATCCCTCTATCCTAGCATCCCTTTCATCTCTCAATCCTTATATGCCTATCCATCCAAACAATCCCTCCCATCCCCCATCCCTTCATCCTATCCCCTACCCATCCTCCCCTGCCTTATTTTCCCTACCCCTCCCCTTACCCCTTTTCCCCCCATCCCCATCCTATCCTACCCCTCCCCTTTTCCCCCCATCCCCCCATCCCCATCCCCCTACCCATCCCCCTCTTTCTCTTACCCCCATCCCCATCCCTCCATCCCCTTTATCCCCCTTATCCCTACCCCTATCCCCTTATCCCCCTGTACCCATCCCTCCCTCTTACCCCCCATCCCCATCCTCCATCCCCCCATCCCCATCATCCCCCCTACCCCACCCATCCCCCACTCCCCATCCCCCATCCTCCATCCCCCCCATCCCCCCTATCCCCCCACCCCCACCCATCCCCCACCCCCATCCCCCACCCCCCTCACCCATCCCCTTTATCCCCCACCCATCCCCCTTACCCCCCATCCCCCCATCCCCTCCATCCCCCCAGACCATCCCCCATCCCCCACCCCTACTCCATCCCCTTTTTACCCCCATCCCCTATCCCCCACCCCTTCCCCTTCCCCCTTCCCCTCTTCTTCCTCCCCCTTATCCACACCCCTCCTCCTCCCTCTTTCCCCTCCTCCTCCTCCCCCTGCCACACCCTCAAGGCATAGAAATGGCACTGGGCCTGCAAGACAACATGCATGATCGGGCCTGGCAGGTATATGGTGAACACAGATGGCCACCACGGCTAAGTAGGGGAGTAAATAAGCCACAAGACATACCATTCTACAAGGAAGGGTTCATGCCATATGCAGTGGAAACCACACAGAGGCATTCACGCCCCAAATTTTGTTCCCCGCTAATTTTTTGACTTTTTTTACACAAACTGATTTCGACCCAGTTCCTCATTTTTCCTAACGAACAAAACCCATGTCTTCGATTTTTCAAAATTAATTTTTGATTTTTACACTGACACTTCCGGAGGCCATAACTTTTGACTCGGGTGTCTGTTTGAGCTGAAATTTGACGGGTGGTTGTGTTATGAGCTAACGAGTGGATTCCCAACCAGTTTCTTAACCCCATTTTGACCCATTTTTGGGGCCTCAAAGTTTCATCTTGACCCCCAAAATCCCAATTTAGTGTTTTTTCAAAAATTATTTCCACTCATAGCTCAAAATGCATATCTTGAATCTGGGATGTTTGTTGGCAATTCCTCCTATCTCACCAATGGGTATTTTTTGGACAAAATTGGGACTCCCAAACGTCTATCCATGATGTTTCCTAAAATGGCAAAATTTGACAGTTTTTGAAAATTGCCAAATCGGGAAAAATCTGCTCGTCAACACCTTACATCCCTTAAAGCCCCGGAACTCGGTGTAGAATCAATTCAATCATATCCTTCAATCATTCTAGTCTTTGATCCAATCCTCATCTGAGCTTTAATCTTATCCCAATCTGAGCTTAGCCAAACCCCTAATCTGGGCTTTCATCCATCTGCAACAAAGTCTTAAGATCCCTCCCTCCATCTTCTTCAATTTTGTCCCATTCATCCATTCTAATAAATCTATTCACTCATTCCATGTAACCATTCATCTGCTTCGAACTTTCATCTATTATCTCAACACTTCATCGAACCTCCTATCATCTCAAACATTCATCAAACCTCCTTCTATCATTTCAAACTCTCATTCCATAATCTTGATCAATCATTTACTCATTCTGAGTAATCTTCCACCTGTTCCAAGCATCAGTCATCTATCCATTTGGTCACCTTTTCCTCATCCAAATCTTTATTCCTCTATCCAATTCACCCAAACAATCCTTTTTCCTCCCCCCATCCTCTCCCCTCATCCCATCTCCTAATCCCTTGTCATTGGTATCTAGCTATAGGCTTTACCCCATGCAATCCAATGTCATCCATCTTATCATCATCACTTCTGCTTCTTTTGCACATCTTTTCTATCTCATCGTTCATCATTTCACCATTCATCTATATGGCATGTCATTTTCCCACTTCATCTTTGATAATTTGGATAACTATCCCATCCCTGAGCTTTATATAGTCACTATCGTCATCTATCTTATCACTTCATCATTCATATATCTTGTCCCATCGTGTCGGTCCAATCTTTTTATCCCCTTATCTAGGGTCATCTCATCCTCTTTCATCCATCATTTGTTGTCGGACTTTAGTCGAACTACGTTGCCCCTGTGCTTTCACATAGGCAAGGTCGATCATTTGATCCGCCCCCGGGGTTCCATCATCAGTCTTCAACTCTTGTTCCTATTGTCAGTCCCATCTGTTTATCCACTTATCCTATCATCATCCATCATCCTTTATCCATTGTTTGTCTTTGGTCTAGTCGAACTACGTTGCCCCTGCGCTTTCACGTAGGCAAGGTCGATTATTTGATCCGCCCCCGGGGTTCCCTCATCGATCTTCATTATCCACTTTTCTCTTCTATCATCTATCATCGGTCTTTCTCCTTTTGTCCACCCTATCTTTACCATCCATCAAGGTCTCCATCTTGGTCAATCATCCACCTTTAACTGAACTACGAGGGCTCTGCACTTTCACGTAGGAAAGGCTAATCTTTGATCGGCCGCCGAGCCCCTAGGTCTTTAGGTTTTGTCAGTCTTATGTCTTATCTCCCTTGTGTCGTGTCATCAAGACTATGCCCTTATCTAGCTGGTTCTTAACAAACGAGATCCACTTGTATCATGAGATCCAATCGATTTTGAACATCCTGCGTCATAACGATCTTTTAATATCCATCATCTTTGGTCTCAATAGGATGTATCCTTCCTAACAAACCTCATCAATCCCATCTATCCCCTTGATCCTATGGCAAAGGACATTTGAAAGTGACTGCGATCTTTTGATATTTTTGGCTTTTGTTTATCATTGGAGCTCCCTATCATCACTTGTCAAGGCCGCCATAATCCATCATATTATGGTGTGTTTTGATTGGTCAACATAGGGGCATATCTTGATTTTTTTATGTCTATTTGTGTCTTCTTGGTTGTCCCACATAGTACCCACCAAGATCTCCGAGGTCTTGTGTTATGCTGGGGCATCCTTTTGTGCTTGTGGTTATTCCAATACCTGGCCCGATCAAGGTCTTCATGACTTTGGGGTATTGGGATAGCCTTCTTGTCTATTGTGTTTGTTTTATGCATTAGACACTAATTTGCCTTGGTTCTTCATACCCTGACGTCTTGTGTCTTATGCTATAGTAAAAATCAGTGCTCCGAAGATCGAAAATTGCATTAGGATTGCATTTCATTTCCCATTCCATCATTTTGCATATATCCCCCATCCATTCATCCTTCATCCTTATCTCACATCTCTATCCAACCACCATCCATTCCATTTCGCCCGAATCATCTAATCATATCCTTGGTCTTGTCCCCAGTCTCAACCCATCATCATCATCATCCATTGGTATCATTCCCTATCCCTATGGTGTTGTTTTGGGATATATCCTTCCCTCATCAACAACACTTTCATCATCATCATCCGGAGTTATTCTTCCCTATCCTTTAGTGGTATTTTGGGATGTATCCTTCCCTCATCAATACCACTCAGTGGGATGTATCCTTCCCTATCCTCGTGGTGTTTTGGGATGTATCATTCCCTCATCAATACCACTCAGTGGGATATATCTTTCCCTATCCTCATTGACAACACTCCATCCATCATCAACCCATTTTCGCTTGTACCTTGACTGGGGCAACATCACCTTTTATCCTCAAATCCATTTGTGCTTCATCCATCATCACCTTGCATCATCTTCCTCATCTCCCTTGGCATCACATCATCTATTTCGAGAGCACACACGTGTTCTCTTCAACCCGCATGTCCTCTCGAGGGGGCATCCTTCATCCCTAACTCTTCATCTTTACCCCCATCATCTTCCTTCCTAGTCATCCCTTTGATGACTGGGGCATCTTTTCCAATCTAACCATCTTCTTCTAGGTTCTATATTTTAATATTCTTTGAAATGATGCTACTTCGTAACACCATCTCAAAGAGGGGCAAAATGTAGACATCAAATTTGGACACTTAATTTATCCAAATTTATCACTTTTCATCTAAACATCCTCTTATCCGAGTTAATTAAATAATATTATTATTTAATTAATATCTTTAATTCTGCCAAATCCCTAAGGTATTTAATTAATAATTAAATACCTTACCCTCCTTAATCCTCTTTCATCAAATAAATTAAATAAATATTACATTTATTTAATTCCTCACATGTCATTTTCATCTAATCCTAATCAATCTCCTAATCTCTTCATTAGGGATGTGCACATGCCTAATCCTTGATTAGGATGTGTCACATCCTCCAACTTTTGCAAGTTGGCTTTTAATCCTAATTAGCCCCTAATTATCCTCTAATTACTAATTAATTAATCCTAATCATTCTCCAAGGAATTTTTAATTCCTTTTTATTCTTCCTAGATTCCCCTCTTTTATATGTGAATTTTTAATTCACATTTCATCCTTCCAAAGCTTCTAGAACCTTGGACTTGTCACAATCTCTACATGTGACCCACCTTGGACTTGTCACAATCTCCACATGTGACCAAGTCCCACCTTTTTGGAGCCCACCTCTTATCCTCTAGATCATTCTATGAATGTGAATTTTTAATTCACATTTATATCCCCAACCACCTTTCCTTTTTCCATGTAGATTTTTGAGGAATTCCAAAATTCCTCAAATGTCCTTTTCACTCCCACTTGGGGACAAGAAATCCCTTTTTGTGGAAATCCTTTCATCCCCCAAGGTGCATGTCCTTTTCCACCTCATGTACCTTTTTGACAACTCATCTCCACCTCATATCCTCTTGTCCACTTCACCCTCCACATGTCAAGATGTGAGGGCTTGTGGGTTCTCAACCCACCATAACCCTTCATCTTGACCTTGTTGGATCAATCTTGACCCTTGAATTCTCTAGAGAATTCAAATTTCTCTATAAATACCCCCTTCTCAAGGGAATTTCCAACACTTCTTCATTTGAGCAACCTTATGCTACTAATTTTCCTTTTCAACACTTTGCACTCTCATAACTACATGCTGTCCATTTGAATCCTCAAGCCTTTTCAATCATTTAGCCATCTTTGCTCATCATCTTGCATATTGATTCTTGCATTTAGAAATTCAAACAATCATCTAAGGAGCACACAACCAATCCAAGCAAGGGCCAATCAAAGAGGTATCAACAACAAGGGAGGTAAAAATATTTGTGTTTCATTTTATTTGCATTCCTTTTCGTTGAACCACTCTTTTGGCTAATCTTGAGGTGTCCTTGGTATTTTGTTATTCATGTTTCTTAGTTAGATTTGCACATTTAGAGCAGTAGGAATTCCAAGGTATACAGGTATATTCACATTTTTCTAGATATTGTGAACGAACTTTTAATTGATGTCATGATGATTGGACTTACATTATTGGTTATTTAATGTTTAATTGATTATCTTTGTGATGGATTAGTTTAGTAATGTCACCTCGTGTACCCCAAGCGATTTATTTGTGCAACTTAGAACATTGCTATGTTGGAATACTTAAGTATGTTTATTATATTCTTTTAAAAAAAAATTGTGAAGGTTTTATTTGTTCCTTTGGGGTTTGCATGGGAGGGCATTATAGCTTGGTATTAGAGCCAAGGTTGCTAACACTAGGTCCTTTGGGTAGTTTGTGTCCATTAGGAAACCTTTGCGTTAACTCTTGATCTTACATAACTTTAGTTGTTGTGTAGGATCATGCCTTGTGGTAGAGGTCGTGGCCAAAGAAGGGGTCGAGGTGGTGGATGTAGAGCCAACCGCCGAAGTCCATCACCACCGAGTATCCACGATTCAGAGCACGAGGAACGATTGAGTCCTCAACACAATCCGTCAGGAGGTGGTTAGAACCCAGGATAGCCTAGTTTGGATGGATAATTGCAACACATTCTGGGAGAGATTCTTGATTGGTTGGGACCCAGGCCGAAGGAGTAGTGGGTTGAGAGAGAAAGGGAAAGGTCGCCAATGTGAAGGGAAGTAACCGCAGATCATGATGCAGTGATAGTTGGTCATATGAGAGATATGATGAGAGAACATCCACCTACATTCGATGGTTCTAGAGGACGTCTGGAAGCAGAAACATGATTAATTGATTTGGATCGATGCTTCGTGATGCACCCCTATGGTAGCAATACCAAAGCTCGGTGCACAGTCATGCATCTGAGAGGCTTCACATCCACTTGGTGGCAGTTGGAAGAGAAAAAGTTACATTTGGATATCAACATGGTCACATGGGATTTATTTCTAGACAAGTTCAGGGCTCGCTTCCTTTCTAATCATTGGAGGCAACGTAGGGCAGATGAGTTTCATGAACTTAGGAAAATGTCGATGTCTGTTGAACAATATAAGCGGCAATTCTATGAATTGAAACAATATGTAAGAATCAACTATGATGAGGGAATGTTGGTTCACATTTTGTTCGGGGCTTAAATACCCAAATCAATGGTGGAGTTAGAGTCTTCGAGCCAAAGACAATGGAGGTAGCAATTGAGAAGGCTCAGTTAGTAGAAGAAAATCAGGCTATGGCTTTTGGAGGACACATAGGAGTTTAGATCAGCAGTACATCATCATTTGGTGTTGTTTATCATGGAGGTCTGGTCCTAGCTGTAGGGTCCTCTAGAGGACATCAAGAACCCACTAAGGGTGAGTAGCAACAATGCTCCCAGTCGAGACTTGAGAACTTTCAGTCTCAGAAGGGAGATAGATCTCAAAATAGGAAGATTTGAAGTTGGCAGTGTAATAGACCAGACCGTTTTGTGCAGCCGACACAAACCACTTAGTCGACACCTTCACGAGGTAGCTTTCAGCAATTAAGTGCATAGTCTAGTGTCAGAGGTTTTGGGCAAGGAACAAATTGTTTCTCATGTGGGTAGCAGGGACATATTTCTAGGCAATGTCCACAACAGAACACTATGGGTTATAGTTAGATACCAGCCATTTCTAAGCTGACGGTAGGCGATGCGGGTAGAGCATATTAGGTGTTTGTGGGTTTAGTAGGACCAAAATGATGAGACTTCAGTGATAGGGAGGTTGCGTCCCATATTAGAGAGGATTACCCACATTTAGTTATTGGCTTCCAGCAGTAAGCCATGTTCTAGGGGGGGAGGATGTAATACCCCCATGTTGTTGATACTCTTTGCTACTATTTGTTACTCTTATGTGCTAGTGTGATACTGGTTTGTGATGGTGATTAGTTCACCGAATTCTTGTGTGTGGATGCATAGTTTAGTTGATTGCTACATTTGACATTATTATGATGATTTATGATACTTTATGTGGTGTCTAGATTATTTGATTATGCAATGGTTTTTCCTTAATATTATATATGTCGATGTTGTGATTCTATGATGTTTAATTTGGTTTCAGTAATACATTGTGATGCAGTGGTTTAGAAATTAGTTTATGATGTGATTAGTTAGTTAGCAATGTTACTTTACATATAATATTGTATTGTTAGTATAGCTTTGGTGAAAGGATAGTGTAGCACCACTCATTTACGAGTGCCCTGCTACGCTGCAATTCCTTCTCACAAAATGATGTTTTTGATTATATATATAGATATATATATATATATATATGTGTGTGTGTGTGTGTGTGTGTTTCTTGACATTTATTTGTATGCAGGATTTGTAGGAATAAAGTCTCGATTCCACCTGCTTTGGCAGGACAGGGTGAGCATTAAATTAACCTAACGGGTACAATGTTGAAAAAGGGAGTTGATGAGGAAGTGTCCCCATCCCAAGTTTGTCATCCTGTTTTTAGTTTTGTTGTGTCATGATTGAGATTTTGTCCTTGTCTTTGTGTAGTTTGATTGTTGAGTATTTATTTTATTTATGGTTAGTGGGTAATTAATTAATCTTATTTTATAAGATTAATTAATGTTGTCTTGTTGCTTTAATTAATTGTAAGTTAAAAGTTGAGTTTTGAATATATTGTAAATGAAAAAGTTATTTAATTAATTAAAAGTGTAAGTAATTAATTTAAATTAATAATGATGATGATAATTATATATATTATCTTTTTCCTAATATTAAATTAGAAAATATTTTGTGGATAATATCTTGAGAAAATAATTAATTTTTAATTAAAATTATAGATAAGTGTGTGCTTTTAAAAAGTAGGAAAAGGACCAATGAATGAAGGGGATTTTTTGAGGAAAAAGATGAGTTTTATTTATTTTTATTTTTAGTTTTATAGTGGGAAAACTTTCAGGGACATAGAGGTTTTTCTGGTTTTTGTCTGTAAAAAGAAAAGAAAATTATTTTATTTTTGTGCTTCTGGGTAAAAGAATTGTTTTGAAGAAAAGATAGATTCAGAAGAGAGTTGAAGACAAGAAATTGAGAAGAAGCTACAGAGGGGATTCTACATCGAATGAAGGACTCCAAGTTTTTATTCTTTTAATTTATTATTATTATATTGTTCTACAAACAAATCTGGGTTGTTGTGTTTTGAAAATCCATTCCTCTATTCTTGAAAATGGTTTTGTGATTGAAAAGTTGTATTAAACCCTTGAATCTTATGTGGAAAACTTTTGTAAAACCTTTTGAATTTCTTCAATATAGTTTAGTATTGAAATTTATTATTTGGAAAGAAAATCATTTTTGTTATCATGTTGAATTTGCATACCCTGTTATTCATATTATTGTTTTCAAACTTATGATTATATATATATATATATTACGTTCTGGTTGCATTTTAAAAATATATGTATTTATACATATTCGCAAAGTCTGTGATTTTTATATGAATAAATTACAATACAAATTTGCATTTCGCATTTTTTTAGTTATTTTAAGAGTTGAATAAAATATCAATTATGATAGTTGTATTGGGTTTTAGTTTTTTCATAGATGAATGAATTAGATTATAAAAAAATAAAAAAAATAAAAAATAAATTAATTAAAAGTTTATATATTAAGGGGTGGGAATGGTCAGCCGAAGCCGTACCATCCCCACTACCCATGGTACTGTTGCGCGTAGTCACCACTGACTGTGCACAGCAGGCTATGGCTGTTGTACACAAACAGTGAGGATTGCAGCCTCCCCATAGGGGGGTACGCGGTACCACTGATACTGCGCGGGTTGCCTTATTAATGTTTTTATTTATTAATTGTAAATTTAATTTAATTTAATTTTTTTTATAAACTTGTATATATATATATATATATATATTTATTTATATATATATATATATTGGCAATTACAATGGATTATTAGGTTAATTTTTGTAATGTGACTGAAATATATGTCTTGATATATGTGTTTTATTATATATATTTATATGAAAATAAAAGTGGGATTTCTATATGCTGTGTTTATGGGGAAAATTATATAACTTTGTAGTGCTATAGTGTATTTGTGCTAATTACAAATAAATTATGTATTTTAATTAAAAAGGAGTTTTCTTGGGTAATTGATTTATTTATTTGTTGGAGTTATTATGGATTGGAAATGTTTAATATAGTGTTGATTAAACATAATTGTTATTCTTGAGATTATTCATTAAGTCTATTGTGGTATTCTCTTCATTGTTTTATTGTGTCGTATGGGAAAACCCTAGATTCATTTAATCTTTCATAGGAGCTTAAGTTATTGTTAAGGGCTTCTAGAGGTGGGATACTGATGTGTAATTGTGATCTCATATTTTGATGCTTGGCCTATGTTTTGACCATGGTTGTGATTTAGTTGCACATGGATTGTACCATTTTGTGGACATGTTTCATATGTTTTGGCCACATGGTTATGCCTCGCGGAAGATCCATTTGATTGGTTCAGTATCACTTGTGATACAATCCTTTTGTGTTGGATATTTTGTGTTGAGTGTCTAGAGAGAGTGGCTCTAAGTGGGGGTCGATGCAAAAAGGGGCTGTTAGGGTAACCCACATAGAGTTAGCGTAATCAGTGATAAGCTAAATAATTAACTATGGGCGGGATTAAACATTAATAAGATAATTGTGATGCCTTGTCCACCTGTTAGTGCTATCATAGACTAAAGGGGACCGAGAAGGCCATGGTTGGAAAGATCGTTGCCTTGTCTTCACGAAAGGTTAACGATTATGCATAAATAACCCTATGGAGTGGCGCCTTGAGATACGCTATCAGGAGAACCATAGATGGAGGCGGCGCCTTAAACTAGGTTTTCTGGATAATCCATGTATAGATGGAGGTGACACCTTGTGATAGGTTGTCTCGATAATCCATGTGAAACCATGCGATGACACTCTCCTCTAACATTCCATTTATGTTGTTTTATTGAAGTCCTCTAGAAGTAGTCTTTTGGTATTATGACTTGAGATTTATTGATGATGTGTTTCACGACTTATTGTTGCATTATTTGGAAAGTGATTTATTGTTATGTTTCGAAAGTGGTTTATCGTTATGACCTTTGGTGAGTTATCATTGTTTAGTTTATATTTGGTCTTTTGATGCTATGTTATCTTGTCTAGAGTTAGTCTTGTGTTACTGTTAGATGTTCTTGGTCGGGGATCCTTCCAAGTCTACTCCCAGCACAGGGGTGGTTGGGTGGAATGTGCTTCACACCCTGTTGGGTTCCCTTTGGTTGCAGTTGTGTCTTTCACTATAGGGTTTTTGCAGATATTGTTGATTCAGTGTTCTTATGCACTAGATGTATGTTTACACTTTAGATGTAATTTATTATTGATGTATCTCTCCCATGTATGTTGGGATGATTATGATGTAATTTGTATATGTGATTATTGAGATGTATTTTCAGGCGGATGTATTGTACTATCACATCAAGTGATTTATTCTTGTACTATCATCTATAAACATTGTTAAGTTGTGTTGTATCTATAGAAATATATATACTTTCTATCTTTATGATTCATTTATGGTCATATTTATGTATAGTTTTATTTGGTATATTCACATTTGTCTAGATATTGTGAATGAATGTTTTAATTGATGTCATGATGATGGGACTTACGTTATTTGTTAGTTAATGTTTAATTGATTATCTTAGTGATGGGTTAGTTTAGTAATGTCACCTCGTGTACCCCAAGGAATTTAGTTGTGCAACTTAGAACATTGCTATGTTGGAATACTTAAGTACGTTTATTATGTTCTTTTAAAAAAAAAATTGTTGCTATTTTATTTGTTCCTTTGGGGTTTGTGCGGTGAGGCGTTACATGTAGACCATGGATTCATAAAATGGAAGGAGTGCCTTCAACACTTTATCATTTAATAAATTACAAATATAATAATAAGGATCTTACATGGTAAAGGTTGATCCGAAGTCTGAAAAAACTATTTATGTAAACTAAAATAAGAACTAAGAGACCCTTTAACACATTGATTCCAACCTCAAAAGTGGAACCTTTACAAATTGAGGATAAAGATGAGTGTCTTTCATCTGTGAAAAATCTATTAGAGGATGATTAGGGATCATTATATTCACACCTACAGTCATGGGCAAAATAAGGTCTCACTATCAAAATTGGAAAAAAGAGAAAGAAGTTTTGGTAGTACCAACACAACCTAGGATGGAATCAATAAAAGCATCTGATTTGACAATTTCTATCAATGAGGAAGATACAAATTACACATCCTTATATGATGAAAATGATTATGAAAAACCACTTTCTATAAAAGAAAAGGAATCCATTTATGGAAGAGGTTAAAAAATCTTGAAATAATTTGGTTAAATGGAAAGGGATGTGGTGTAAAAGAACAAAGGATTCATGTCCACATAGAGTTGAGCATGCAAGAAACAACAATGTATGTGTAGGATCATGATGGGCCAAAAAGTGGCAATATGATGGGTATGTGGCTGACGACTTTTTTTTACCCAAAATTGATGAAACAAAAAGGGTTTTTAAAGGAGATTCTTAGCTTTCCACTAATATAAATTATACTTTACTTTGGATTTAATAAGTAATTATTATTAATTTTCTATTCGAATTATGACTAAAGTCTCGATTGATAGGCTACTTGAAAAACATCTATAGCTTTCAAATGGTATCACATTTTTTGAATCTAAAATATGCTTCACATACTATAGGATTAGAAAAAGAAAAATTGAATTTTATGAAGTTTTGACAAAGTTGTCAGACATACGATTTTTTATATTTTTTAAATGTTCTAATAAAAAAATCATAATTAATTATTTACTTGGGAAAGAATTACAAAAAAAAATGCATCACATTAGGACATGAATTCTCTACTTATATCTAAAATACTATAAAAAAAATGTTATCATTTTATTGTGGTTAGGGTGGTCAAACAGGCACCTACTTCTTATTTTTTCCCTGAAATTTAAGTACTACTACATTGAAATTTCAAATTTTCACCATATAGACTTTTTTTTAAACAAACCTAGTAGTTTAAAAACTACATTCAACTTTCTATAGATTCTATTCTTTAATATTTTTAAAATAATATAGGTAACTTATTCAAATTTTTATATCAAGTTGCTTAACTTTGATTTTTCTAAATTTGTTGCCACTTAAGGGCCTATTTTTTCCATGATGCTCTTGCACATACCCAACAATAGGTCTTGGTTATTGTACTTTGAAAGTTACGAGAGAATCATAGAGACCTTTCATTAATGTCAATGTCATTACACAAGATCCTCCTAACACAACTATAAATTTAGTTAATCCTAGATTGATAGTTAACACATGCAATGATATGCCATTAGAGGGTAAGTGAAAGAAGTTGGGTCCACATTCAAGAGAAGTGTCATTTTTTAGCTTTAAAACAAATACCCATTCATTTTTTAAAATATGAACCCATTCTGAAGTGGGTACTTGTTTCAAAAGGTTTGAAACTCACAAGACATGTTTTTCATTTGGATTTAGGCTCAAAAAGGAATGGCAACCCAACACTAAAGGCTTAAACTTGTAAGTATATATGACGATGACTAGTTTTCAAATATGTAATTTTTTTATCATTTGATTATTTTTTCTATTTTCAATTAATTTACAAGGAAACAGTCCATAAACTTGAAATGTCAAGCTTTCATATTTTTTTGAATAACTTTTAATTTATTAATTTTTTTCTTTAAAAAATTATATGGCACCAATCTATAAACAATTCTTTAGACGATGGAAAAAATAAGGGTATCTGAAGGATCATCATGGAAAAAAACAAGCCCTTAAGTAGCAATGGAAATTCAAAAAAATCAATGTTAGGAAACTTGACGTAAAAATTTGAATAAGTTATCTATATTATTTCAAAAATAAATAAGAATAGAATCTGTAGAAAATTGAATCTAGTTTCTAAACTACTAGGTTTTTTTTTTTTTTAAATCTATTTAGTGAAAATTTAAAATTTCAATGTAGTAGTACTTAAATTTCAAGGAAAAAATAAGGTGTCTGTATGACCACCCTAACCACAATAAAATGATAATATTTTCTTATAAGATTTTAAATATAAGTAGAGGACTCATTTCTCGATGTGGTGCATACTTTTTTGTAATATTTTCCAAGTAAATAATTAATTATGAATTTTTTACTACAAATTTTTAAAAATATAAAAAAAACTTGTATGTCTAACCACCTTAACTTGGTCAAAACTTCATTAAATTCATTTTTTTTAATCCTATAGTATGCGAAGCATAAAATGTGACGTATATTTTAGATTCAGAAAATGTGATACTATTTGAAAGATATAGATGTTTTTCAATTAGCCTATCAATTAGGACTTTACTCATAATTCAAATAGAAAATGAATAATAATTATTTATTAAATTCAAAGT